>SJYC01135918.1:0-13456 GCA_006408675.1 Madoqua kirkii
AGTTTCCCCGAAATTAGCTCAGCACACAAAAGCCAATCAACTGCCAGCCCACGAAAATCAAATCAGGCCAGGGAAAAGAGAACCAATTAGGACCTGCGGCCAGCCGGGAAATGGGTGACCAATCAGATCCAAAGACTCCCATTTTTTGAATTTTGTGCGTGAATTAACCAATCACCATCTGCCAGCTCTGCTATTGCAACAAAGAAGGAACAAATGTATAAATACCGCTGTATTTTAGAGTTCGGGGCTCTTGTTGGAATCCACTGCGTTGGATGAGACCTGAGCCCTAGCTTGAGCTAGCAATAAAACCCCTTTGTGCTGTTGCATTACTGTGAGCGTCTTATTCTCTCAGTTGTGGGGATCTAGACCTAGGGCATAACACCTAACACCTGTCGATTGGAATAAAATCAAAGCATCCACTCAAGGACTAACAAACCTGTGCATGATATTACAACAGACTTGAACTTGTTTCTAAGGAAAACGTTGGACTCTGTTTAGATAATAGAGTCTTTAACTCCCTGTTCATATATGGCCCAGGTGAAGATCTCAATTTGGGCAAAGATAATAGAGTCTTTAACTCCCTGTTCATATATGGCCCAGGTGAAGATCTCAATTTGGGCAAAGTAGCCTGACTTTATGGCAACTCCTGATTTGGTTAATTGGGCAAAACTCTTGGACTCTGCCTGCAATGCGGGAGACTAAGATTCTGTTCTTGGGTCAGGAAGATCCCCTGGAGAAGGAAATGGCTACACATTCCAGTGTTCTTGCCTGGAGAATTCCATAGACCGAGGAGCCTGGCGGGCTCCATGGGGTCACAAAGCGTTGGACACGACTAAGCAACTAACATTTTCACTTTCTTCATTCACAATTCAAATAAACTAAAGACCACTAAAATCATTAATTTACTGGTTCAACAGCTATCAGACTCCTCCCAGAGGCTTCAACAAACTAAATCAAAAGACTTCAAACTCAAAAATGTTTGCCATTTGAATAAGAAGCTGGGCCTTTGGAAAAAGGATTGCCTTAAACTAAAACACTTTAAACAATCGTCTGAAGTTAACCCTTTAGTTCTTCTTATGGACTGTGCTGGCTCCAAGAACAAACTGGGTGACAATTCACTTATGATTGGAAGTGAGCTCCTTCTTGTCTTCACTGACACTGGAGACACACTTTCTGTGCTCAACCCCACCAATCTCAAACAACCCTTTCCTCTGAGAATTCAAATAGTAAGAACATCCTGAAAACCCTCCATGGTTTACAAGTCCGCTCCCTTCTCTTTCCAACTGGCTTTCTTACCTCTGGTCAGTTCTGCTCCTTTCAACTTCCCAGAAAGAGACAGTTTTAGAGAAATATTGTTGCTGGCCAAAATCTGGGCTTTTTCTGCTCACTGAAGCCGAATAAAAAGTGCAGAAGCAGCGTTTGGAGGGAATAGAAAAGTGGCTTTATTTCGCAGCTGGTGGAGAGGGGAAGCCCAGTAGGCTCGTGCCGCAAGGACTGTTAGTCCCGCCTCCACAAGGAGTCTGGGGGCTTATATAAGCCGAGGGCTCGAAGTCAGGAGTTGATGATGAGGAACAAAAGTGTTTGGATCCCGATTTCTTCCTCCTGCCCTTTACAAGACAGTCATAGACTGGCATAAGGAACCCTGTGAGTCTGGCAGTTCAGTAGTTCTGCGGCCTTCTTTTTGATATGTAACTACCAGGCTAAGGGTGCTGTAAGGGTAAACACCAGATACAAGATGTATTTAGCCTAGTGTCAAAGGGAAATAGGTGCAAAGTATAGATTCTGCAAAGTTAGACTTCCCTGGTGCCTCAGACAGTAAAAGCATCTGCCTACAACGCGGGAGACCCTGGTTCGATCCCTGGGTTTGGAAGATCCTCTGGAGAAGGATATGGCAGCCCACTCCAGTATTCTTGCCTGGAGAATCCCATGGACAGAGGAGCCTGGCAGGCTGCAGTCCACGGGGTCGCAGAGAGTCCGACACGACTTCACTTTCACTTTCAAAGGGAAATAGGTGCCAAGTGTAGATTCTGCAGAGTTAGAGGGCAAAGCAAACTTAGTTACAGACATGCAGTTAGGAGCACTTAAAGTTAAAAAAAACCAAAAACTAGGAGTGCTGAGGCCTGCTCACTGTTCTCTTTATCTTCTTTGTTCTCAGGAAAGGGAAAGAAAAAAGCCTCATTCCTCTTTTTTTCTTCCTTTTTACTGCAACAATATCACGCTCTCATCTCTTTTTCCCAAAATGGGAACTTATTCTCGAGATTGATTCAGCTCCCTGGACAGCTCATGGCATGCCAGCTCCTCAGTTCTATTATTAGCAGTTTTTGCCATTAGGACAAGCTTGAAAGAACCGAAAGTTAAAAGTCCTCAAAGAAGTCCCTGAGAAATGCTGGGCAAAATTCACAACTGACATTGCATGGATTCATCCAGCTCCCCCAATTCAAATTCAGATTGATCCTGGTAAACTTCTTCCAAGCATTAATATCTTTTAACTCCTGGGGCCTGGGCAGGAATTTCCTTCGAGGCTCAGCTGGTATAGAACCAGCTTACAGTGCAGGAGACTTAGGTTCGATCCCTGGGTTGGGAAGATCCCCTGGAGAAGGGAACGGCTCCCCACTCCAGTGTTCTGGCCAGTATCATGCACTGTATATTCCATAGGGTTGCCAAGAGTTGGACAGGACTGAGCAACTTTCGCTTCACTTCTCTTCAAACCAATCACAGGGGAATATAAGACAAAAGGCCCCACAGTCCCTGCACCAGCCCTTGTTTTACATCTATTTTCCCTATGAAGAAATCCAAGGAAGAGGATAGAGATTCATCCAAGATTCAAGGGCTATTTAGAACATCGTTATCCCTCATTATTTGACCGCCCCTAACTCTCATACCCTTTTAATGACAATTCCTAAAGAGGGTAAATTTTTCACCATAGAAGACCTCTGTAGTGCCTTTTGCAGCATCCCTGTGGATTCTGAAAGTCAATTTTTATTTGCTTTCATGTGGGAAGAACAGCAATACACCTAGCTAGACTGAAAGCCCTTTCTACTTTTCCCAGATCCTAAACAGTGATTTAGTGGACATCATTTTTTCCACAAGGGTCTATCTATCTACCCTCTTCAACAGGTTGATAAGCTTCTTCTCTGTTCCTTTTCTAAGGAAACAAGCAAAATGGCATCAGTCTCCTCAAGCCATTAACAACTGTAGTTCATTAGGTTTCTAATGAGAAACTACAAGTTGTTCAAATGCTGGTTAAGTACCTAGGATACTGCTGCTGCTAAGTCGCTTCAGTCGTGTCTGACTCTGTGCGACCCCAGAGACGGCAGCCCATCAGACTCCCCCGTCCATGGGATCCTCTAGGCAAGAATACTGGAGTGGGTTGTCATTTCCTTCTCCAATGCATGAAAGTGAAAAGTGAAAGTGAAGTCGCTCAGTCATGTCCAACTCCTAGCAGCTCCATGAACTGCAGCCTACCAGGCTCCTCTTTCCAGGCAAGACTACTGGAGTGGGGTGCCATTGCCTTCTCCAAAAACCTAGAATACCTGATATCAGACAGAGATTCCTTTTAGACCCTAATAGGATTCAGTGTCTTAAATTCCCAGTAGCCACAGACCAAAAGACAACACCAGGGATTTTAGAGTCTGGCTGGATACTATGAGAACTGGATACCTTATTTTTCCTTAATAGCCTACTCTCTTTATATATTGCTCAAAGCTGAAAGACTAGATCCTTTAAATTGGGAAGAGAATACTTTTATGGATTCTCCAGATCCTGAAAATCAAACTTCTCAAGCCACCTGCTTTATTTTTTTAAATTATTTATTTATTTACTTTATTTTTGGTTGTTCTGGACTTTTTCCAGTTGCAGTAAGCAGGAGCTACTCTTCTTTGCGGTGCACAGGCTTCTCATTTCGGTGGCTTTTCTTGTTGCGAGGCACAGGCTCTAGGCGCAAAGGCTTCGGTGGCTGTAGCCCTTGGGCTCAGGAGTTAGGTTCCAGGGGGTCGTTAGCTGGGGCTCAGGGCCCTAGAGCATGCAGGCTCTAGTAGTGGTGGCTCCTAGGCTCTAGAGAGCAGATTCCGTAGTTGTAGTGCATGGGCTTAACTGCTCTGATGCATGTGGAATTTTCCCGTACCAGGGATCGAACCCATGTCACCTGAATTGGCAGGCAGATTCTTATCCACTGTACCACCAGGGAAGTCCTCAGAGCATCTGCTTTAGGTCTTCCTAGTTACCAGCTTCAGAGAAGGCAATAGCACCCCACTCCAGCACTCTTGCCTGGAAAATCCCATGGACAGAGGAGCCTGGTAGGCTAGAGTCCATGGGGTCGCTAGGAGTCGGGCACGACTGAGCAACTTCCCTTACAGTTTTCACTTTCATGCATTGGAGAAGGAAATGGCAACCCACTCCAGTGTTCTTGCCTGGAGAATCCCAGGGACAGGGGAGCCTGGTGGGCTGCCGTCTATGGGGTCGCACAGGGTTGGACACGACTGCAGTGACTTAGCAGCAGCAGCAGCAGCAGCAGCAGTTACCAGCTTCCTTTTCTCCTTTGTGTAGGGAAGGGAGAATGCCTTAGGAGTGTTTACAAAAAGGCACAAAGGTCAACACTGAGTCCTTTGTCATTGCAGTCAATAATTAGACCCTGTAGCCAGAGGTCTTCCCTTGTGCCTGAGAGCTATTTCAAAAACAGCCCTACAAAATCAACTCAGGAAATGGTTATGGGCTGTCCACTCATCATCTGTTTCCCCGAACAGAAGAAACTTTGCTCAGTTCTTATCACACTCAATGCCTTCCTGTAAGCCGCATTACCTCACATGAAATGCTGTTACTAACGTCTCGCAAAACCCTTTCCCAGTGCAACAACCTTAACCCTACAAACCTCCTTTTACCTACTGACCAAACTCCTCATGACTGTCTAACCCTGACTGATCAGTTATTAATCTTTGGAGCTGACTTACAAGAAATACCTAGCTAACACTGAAATTTAAATTTACTTAAGTTTAAGTTTACTGATGTTTCTTTCTTTCTTTTTTTTTTTTTTTACTGATGTTTCCTATATGAACAATGGCAAAGGAAAACATTGTACGCAATCACTTCCTCCTTTGACGTAACTGAAGAAGCTCCAGTGACCACTGCTACTTCAGCCCAGCACACAGGGCTCCGTGCTTCAAGTGAGTTTGCACACCCAAAATGAAGGTAAAACTGAATATCTATACAGACAGTCACTTTGTGGTAGTTTCTAACTTTGGCACTTCGGAAACAAAGATTCCAGGAAATCAGATTAAGAATGGAAATTGGGCGAATGATTAGTTGGAATCAATCCAACTTCCATCTGTCCTGGTCATCATGAAGGTGCTTGGACATTCAAATTAAATTCAGATGAAACCAAAGGAAATAATCTGGTTGATCAGGCTGCGAGAACAGCCACTTTTGAGCCACCCAACCTGAAAGATTTTATTAATTTTGTCTACATTCTCAAAGAGCATCTAATGGAAGTGATCAAAGAAGCCCAATCGAAGGCAGTGCATAAAGGTTTTATTGGGCTGATAATAGCTGTATTTTTAGCCCATTAACTAACCTATGGTGTGGCCCTCAAAGAAGACCTGTCTTGCCAGAGTCTGAGTAAGTCCTGATGGCAATGACTCATCAGATGACCCACTGGGCTGTGATAAATGAGATAATACTGGTGGGGAATTTTTTTTGATAAATTAATTGTTTTGTTTACTTACTGTTGGTTGCACCGTGTCTTTGTTGCTTTCCGCGTGGACTTTCTCTAATTTTGGCAGGCAGGGGCTACTCTTTGTTGCAGTGGGAGGGCTTCTCCCTTCTGTGGCTTCTCTTGATGCAGAGCACAGGCTCTAGGCACATGGGCTTCAGCAGCTGCAGCGCTCACTCTAGAGCACAGGCTCTGATGTGCGGGCTTAATTGCTCTGCGGCATATGGGGCCTTCCCAGACCCAAGATTGGAATTGTGTCCCCTGCACTGGCAGGCAGATTCTTACCTACTGCATCACCAGGGAAGACCCAGGAAATATTTTTAAGGCCTCCAAGGAGGCACAATTAGCTTGTGCTGTACATCCTTTAAAAAAAAACAGGAAAACTATCCAAACTGTCCCTGGATATTTTTATTTGCACCCCAGTGGCTCAGGGTTAAAGAATCTGCCTGAAATGCAGGAGATGTAGGTTCACGGGTTTGATCCTGGGCCTGGAAGATCCTCTGGAGTAGGAAATGGCAACAACTCCAATATTCTTGCCTGGGAAATCCCATGGAGAGAGGAGCCTGGTGGTCCGTGGCATGGCAAGAGTCGGCACTACTTAGGAACTAAACCACCACCACCACAAAGGGCCCTTTAAGATATGGCTGCTGCTGCTAAGTTACTTCAGTCGTATCCGACTCTGTGCGACCCCTTAGATGGCAGCCCTCCAGACTCCCCCGTCCCTGGGATTCTCCAGGCAAGAACACTGGAGTGGGTTGCCATTTCCTTCTCCAATGCGTGAAAGTGAAAAGTCAAAGTGAAATCGCTCAGTCATGTCCAACTCTTAGCAACCCATTAACTGCAGCCTACCAGGCTCCTCCGCCCATGGGATTTTCTAGGCAAGAGTACTGGAGTGGGGTGCCATTGCCTTCTCCATTAAGATATGGCAAATGGATTTGATTCAGTTGCGTCCTTCCCAAGGCTATAAATTTGTGCTTGTTATGATATTTATGTTTCCTCATTAGATTGAAGAATGTAGCAATATTGTTAGAAAAGGTTAGGCACTTCTCCAGTGGTACGGTGATAAGAATCCACCTGCCAATGTAGAGAACATGGGTTCGATCCCTGGTCTGGGAAGAGTCCACTGCCTCGGAGCAGTGAGCCTGGTGCACCATAACTCCCGAAGCCCACATGCCCAGAGACCATGCTTCACAACAAGAGAAGCCACCGTCACGAGAACGCCGTTCACAGCTACAGAGTAGCCCCCGGTCTGCTTTCTGAAACTGGAGAAAGCCCAAGTGCAGCAACAAAGACACAGGGCAACCAAAGATAAATGAATAAATATTTTTTTAAAAAAGAGAAAAGGTTACACCTACGTGGTGTGTGCTCTCAGAACTGCATGGTGACCAGGGAATACATTCTACTGGCCATATTATGAAGCAAGTCTGGGGGGTTTGGCCTACTCTGCACTTCCTTTGGGAAGCAGTCTGTCATCACTAGAAATCATCACCAGCAGACTTATGCATCTGTCTCTCTCTGCTCTCGATATATTAAACTAATTAAAGGAGACATGCTTCATTATTGCAATGGACTAATCAGAGCCTTTGGAGAAGGCAATGGCACCCCACTCCAGTACTCTTGCCTGGAAAATCCCATGGATGGAAGAGCCTGGTAGGCTGCAGTCCATAAGGTCGCTAAGAGTCGGACACGACTGAGCAACTTCACTTTCACTTTTCACTTTCATGCATTGGAGAAAGAAATGGCAACCCACTCCAGTGTTCTTGCCTGGAGAATTCCAGGGACAGGGGAGCCTGGTGGGCTGCTGTCTATGGGGTTACACGGAATCGGACACGACTGAAGCGACTTAGCAGCAGCCATCAGAGCCTTAGATAAAAAAACATACCCTCATAGTACTGTCTGTCCACAGGGTGCTCCTCAGAGACAAGACAACACACATCATATTCTAGAAGCAGGTGGCTTTGTCTACTGGAAATAACATCTTCAAAAAGATTATTTTTTTAATTTAAAAATTTTTTTCTAAGATTTTTTACATCTTAGATGAGAAGAACCATAATGGGCACTCTTAACTAAGTCTTGTCCTACAAGGCTGGAAGGTGCTAATATTTGGATTCATGTTTCTCTTTTTTTTTGGCTGCACCACATGTCTTGTGGGAATTTCAGTTCACCAACCAGGTATCGAACCCGAGCCCCAGCATTGGAAGCATGGAGTCCTAACCACTGGGAATTCCCATGATTCTCAACTTAAAAAGGCTCCAGTGCCCAACTGGACTTGTGAAGTGACTAGAGAAATAAAATGAAAATTAACTAGAAAGTGAAGCAGATAATGTCTGATGCTCACAGCTTTCCTAATATTCAGAAGCAGGCTGGTATATACACATACACTAAAATGAAAAGTTAGTCTCTCAGTCACGTCTGACTCTTTGTGATGCCATGGACTATAGCCCACCAGGCTCCTCTGTTCACGGAATTCTTCAGCCAAGAATACTGGAGTGGGTTGCCATTTCCTTCTCCAGGGACACTGAGCCTTTTCATAAAAGAGCTGCTCTACTGTACTAATAAATTTACTGAGTTTAATGACACTACCTCAACATCCTTGCTAAAGAAGGCCTGTTCAGTTGGCTGGTGGTCTCATGTTATGCCCGAAGTCCGAGTCCCCAAAACTGAGAGAATAAGACCTCCACAGCAATGCAAAAGCATAAAGAGGTTTTATTTCTAGTTTGCACTAGGGCTCCTATCTCATCCAGCACAATGGAGTCTTGACGAGAGCCCCAAGCCCTGGATTACAGTAGTATTTATAGATTTAGGACAAAGACAGGGAGTTGGTAGGGGCGATTGGTCCCCAGTGCCTCAGCTTTCCTAGAGACTAAACCTCAGACCTAGCCTGCCCCTTAGAGGCTGTCCTGGCTCCAGTTAGGGCCTAACACTCAGAATATCACTTTGTAACTTTACTGTGTCCAAGATGATGACTGGCCAGCATTTTGTTGGAATTTGTTTAATGTTAGCTGACTTCTTTTTACCTTCCTCAAGGGCACTTTGCTGGAAAATGGAGAGATATTCTTCTAGTGATCTCTTCTCCAACTATAGAGGCTGGAGGACTTCTCTCTGAGGGTGGGATATGTTTCCATGACCTCAATCTTCCAGATTTAAGGACAGTCTACTTATATGTGTTAGTCACTTAGTCATGTCCAACCCTTTCCAACACAATGGACTGCATCTCATCAGGCTCCTCTGTCCATGGAATTCTCCAGGCAAGAATGCTGGAATGGGTTGCCATTCTCTTCTCCAGGGGATCTTCCCAGCACAGGAGTTGAACTTGGGTCTCTTCGTAGGCAGATTCTTGACCGTCCAAGCCACCAGGGAAGCCTAGTTACACCTTATCACCAATTTCTCCTTGATCTGGTAGATTTTAAGCACTTAGCCCTTAAAGTTGTCTATAGGATAAAACGATAAGATCCTGGTCTCCACTCTGTTTCTGTTTGACATTGCTGTTGCTGCTGCTAAGTCATTCCAGTCATGTCCGACTCTCTGCGACCCCAGAGATGGCAGCCCACCAGGCTTCCCCCGTCCCTGGGATTCTCCAGGCAAGAACAGTGGAGTGGGTTGCCATTTCCTTCTCCAGTGCATGAAAGTGAAAAGTGAAAGTGAAGTCGCTCAGTCGTGTCCGACCCTCAGCTGTTACAAAACATTTCTCTAAAGTCCTGTTCCTCTAGCGTTTCACCTGCTTGGATCTCCTTTTTTCCTTTACCTCTGTTGAGGTAAAAGTTGTCTACAGGGTAAAATGGTAAGATCACGGTCTCTCCTCTGCTTCTGTTTGACACTGTTACACAAGATTTCTCTAAAGTCCTATTCCTCTAACATTTCACCTGCTTGGATCTTCTTTTTTCCTTTACCTCTGTCGAGAAGCAAATGGCTGACCAAAATTTGTAAGAAATGTGGCCTCACAAGTCTGTGTTAAGCATTTTGCTGCACCGGGGCCAGATGGTTGTTGGCTGGCTCCTTAATAGGCTGTAGCGGCTGCAGGATCCATGGCCAGAACGCATCCCTGAGTTCATAACCTGCCGATGGAAACGTGAATAATCACACTCTTGACTGGAGACTATGTTCTCCTCAGGGTCCACCTTTGTATGTGATTACAAAGGACAACCATGGACTTATGAGTGTTTACACAGCTGGTATGTGACAGGACAATGCCTTTTTATACCACAGCATTTCACTTAACTTCAAGTTCTTGTTAGAGAAAGAAATCCAGCCAAAAATCTCATTGGTCGAGATGAGACTCAGCTGCCCGTTTTTATACCCTCATATACTCTCCATTGATTGCCATGTGAAAGGATTTGTTCCTTGAACTGGTGCAGTCCATACTGACCTATTGGACCGCGGCTAAATTAACAAAATCTACCACTTGAGGCTTGGCCCAACAACAATGGGAATCCCTGGGTTCCCCCGTGAGGGTTGTTTTAGATAATCAAATAGGACTTCACTATCTCCTTGCAGCATGGGGCAGCCATTGATAGAATGCCCCAGCCAACACTTCCTGCTGCACCTAGATGAACACTTGCAGTAAATTTTAGAACTTCCCCGGTAGTCCAGTGGCTGAGATGCCATGCTCCCAACGCAGGAGGCCCGGGTTTGATCCTTGATCAGGGAACTAGGCCCCACAGCCACGACTAAGAGTTCACATGCCTCAAGTAAAGATCCCAAGGGCCACACCTAAGACCTGGTGCAGCGAAATAAATAAATATTAAACACACACACAAACTTTCCAGTGAATCTGAAGTAGAACTTGAAAACTTAGAAAAATAGCACGAAGCTTCTCTGTTCCCTGTTCCCTGTTTCAGCTGGCTGTCTTCAGCTCTGGGCACTTAGATAAGATCAGAACTTCAAATATTATTTATAATTATTAGAATTTTGCTATGTGTGCTTGTAGTTAGACTTACATTGCTCCTCATTCAGACCTGCTCCAAAGCTTCTACAAACACCAAGACTGTGGTCTCTCACTGGATTGAAATGATAGTAAGGCTTCTGGCATCTGGTCCCATCACTTTATGGCAAATAGATGTGCAAACAATTGAAACAGTGAGAGACTATTTTCTTGGACTCCAAAATCACTGCAGATGGTGACTGCAGCCAGGAAATTAAATGATGCTTGTTCCTTGGAAGAAAAGCTATGACCAAGCAAGACAGCATATTAAAGAGCAGAGACATTACTTTACCAACAAAGGTCCATCTAGTCAAAACTATGGTTTTTCCGGGAGTCATGTACGGCTGTGAAAGTTGGACCATAAAGAAATCTGAGCACCAAAGAATTGACGCTTTTGAACTATGGTGTTAGAGAAGACTCTTGAGAATGCCTTGGACTGCAAGGAGATCCAACCAGTCAATACTAAAGAAAATCAGTCATTGGAAGGACTGATGCTGAAGCTGAAGCTCCAATACTTTGGCCACCTGATGTGAACTGACTCATTGGAAAAGACCCTGATGCTGGGAAAGATTGAGGGCAGGAGGAGACAGGGATGACAGAGGATGAGATGGTTGCATGGCATCACCAACTCAATGGACATCAGTTGGAGCAATTTCAGGGAGTCGGTGATGGACAGGGAGGCCTGGCATGCTGTAGACCATGGTGTTCCAAAGAGTCGGACATGACTGAACAACTGAACTGAACTGAAGGTTTATTCACTTGAACATTCAGGTAACAGTGAAATTTCTGGGTGATGAACTTGCCTACGTCTTTTCCTGAGTACTTCCCTGTTGGTCAGATGTGGCCTAATCCTATGACACTGACTCTCTGAAATAGCCAGCAGAAGTTAAAAAGTCCCTCTGGCATGGGATCTAATTTCCTGGGAGAAGTTCATCTCACTGATGTGAGACAACGCAGGTCTAGAAGCAGTGATGCTTTCAGAGACAAATCTGGATCAAAAGGGGAAAAAATAACTGGGATGACCCAGAGAGATGGTATGGGGAGGGAGATGGGAGAGGGGTTCAGGACTGGGAACACGTGTACATCCGTGGCAGATTCATGTTGATGTATGGCAAAATCAATACAGTATTGTAAAGTAAAATAAAGTAAAATTTAAAAAAAGGAAGGGATATGAAATGTGAAATAAAATGCATTTACTTATGTCAAGGGATTTATAAATGGAGCCAAGAGGCCATTAAGGAGGTGGATCTTGTGTACATCCTTACCCAGTCACACCATGAACTGAGTCAAACCACAAATACTCAAAGCACTCTGCAAGAGGACCTGAAACGTCACAGTAACGCACTTTTACCTTCTTCTGGTAATAGCCTCAGCAAATCACTAGAGGGAAAGATCACTAACACAAACCTCCCCCTTTCTCCTTTAAAAGCCGCATATAAATGGAGCCAAGAGGCCATTAAGGAGGTGGATCTTGTGTACATCCTTACCCAGTCACACCATGAACTGAGTCAAACCACAAATACTCAAAGCACTCTGCAAGAGGACCTGAAACGTCACAGTAACGCACTTTTACCTTCTTCTGGTAATAGCCTCAGCAAATCACTAGAGGGAAAGATCACTAACACAAACCTCCCCCTTTCTCCTTTAAAAGCCGCCGACTTTTACTTCCCACATGATACTGTTTGGGTTGCTGCCTGAAACTATGTGTCCCAAACAACAATTCTTTGATCTCAAATAAACACTGTTTTTCTTGATCATTTCTTCCAGGTCTATTTAGTTTGATAATTTAAAGAGAGCAGCAAACTCTAGCAAGTCTAAGAAAATTAAAATGGGATACTCTCAAATATAGCCTGAAACTTGCTGGGAGAGTAATCTTTGAGCAAGGAAAATGTGTTGGCTTAAGAATTATTCCAGGGACTTCCCTGGTGATCAGTGGTTAAGAACCTGCCTTCCAATGCAGGGGATGCAAGTTCGATCCCTGGCTGAGGAACTAAGAATCCACATGTCACATGGTACAACAGCAACAACAACAAAAAAGAATTATTTCAATTGGGTTTCTTTCCTTTAAAAAAGAAATTATTTATGTTTGGTTGTGCTGGGTCCTCGTTGACATGCACAGGTTTCTCTAGCTAAGCTGAGCTGGGGAGGAGGTGTGGGGGTTGCTATTTTTTTGTTGTGGTGCACGGGCTTCTCATTGTGCTGGCTACTCCTGTTGCAGAAGCACAGACTAGGGTGTGTGGGGTTCAGAAGTTACCCATGTGGGCTTCAGTTGCCCTGGGGCATGTGTAATCTTCCCAAAGCTAGGATGGAACCCATGTCCCCTGCTTTGGCAGGGGGATTCCTATTCACTGTACCATCAGGGAAGTCCCCACTTGGGTTTTTTATGCTACAAATAACTGTGTTGTAGATAGAATGTTACTCTTGGGCACAGCATATGTAACTTTATGAATTAAAAATCTAATCTGTTATACATTTTAGAAGAACTCATCATGCTTGGATTGTACTTTATAGTTTAGAACTCCTTTCATCTGTTGTTTAATCATCACAATACTGACATTCACTCCACTTAACAGCTAGTTCAGTTCAGTTCAATCAATCAGTCATGCCCAACTCTTTTCGACCCCATGAATCGAAGCACGCCAGGCCTCCCTGTTCATTACCATCTTTCAGAGTTCACTGAGACTGATGTCCATCGAGTCCATGATGTCATCCAGCCATCTCATTCTCAGTCGTCCCCTTCTCCTGCCCCCAATCTCTCCTAGCATCAGAGTCTTTTCCAATGAGTCAACTCTTCCCATGAGGTAGCCAAAGTACTGGAGTTTCAGCTTCAG
>SJYC01135920.1:0-28400 GCA_006408675.1 Madoqua kirkii
TCACACGTGCCAGTTTGTTGGGATTCGAGCTTCAGGATGACAGTCGAGGCAGTGCAGGGCAGTCGGGTTCACCTGAAGTGCACAAGGCATTTGGAGGTCTTTTGGAATGGTGACCCGACCCCTGAGGTTCCTGCCGACTCTCCTAGTGAGAGGACCTACTCTCGGGAAGTGAGGGGAGTGCCAAGTACCCTTTCCCATCAAAGCAGGGAAAGGACCCCTTATCTGGAGCTGAGCAGGGTAAAACAGGGCTCCTCTTGGTTCGAAGCAGGACACACGGGGATCCTCTCAAGTGGAACAGGTGGGGCGGGGAAGATCTTGGGTCACAGCAAGGGTTTGGAGGAGCCTTTCGAGTTTCAAGAGGGAAGGAGTGATTTCCTCTGAGACGTTGCAGCAGACAAGGGCCTCACTCCGCCTGCAGGGAAGAAGCTTTTGGTTTTGCTCGGGTTTCGCCGGGACCACTCGAGTTATGATGGGGATCCCAGGGACGCACCCATGTGGCCTCAGGAGAGGGGAGTCTCCATGCCATTTTTGAGGTGCCTCTGTGGATTCCTCTCCAGTCGTCGCCGGGAATTCAGTCCCCATCTGGTGCTGAGGCTGGAGCCTGAGCTTGCCTCACTCATGCTTACATAGGTCTTCCAGTTCCCCTGGAGCCCCCACAGGAGAATCAGGCCACATCTCACCTGGAGACATTCATGGACGATATCCATCCCAGCTGCAGCAGCAGTTTTCAGCTCCCTGTTGAGCAGACAAAGGGATCTGTGTCTTGCCCTCAAGGTACCCCAGGGCTGTCACACAGGCCAGTGTGTCGGATGTCGAGCCTCGGGGTGTCAGCCAAGGCAGTGCAGGGCAGTCTGGTTCATCAGCATTGGACGAGACATTTGTGGGTCTTGGGAAATTGTGGCCCAACCCCTGAGGCTCCTCCCGACTCTCCTGGTGTGAGTGTCTTCTCTTGGAATGCGAGGGGAGTGATGGAAACCCTTTCAAGACGAGCAGGGATAGGGCTCCTCATCGGGAGCTGAGCAGGGGAAAGCAGGGCTCCTCTTGAGTTGCAGCTGCACCCTCAGGGTTCCTCTCATGAGGGGACCGGTGAGAAGTGGAACATCTTGGGTCAGAGCAGGGGTGTGAAGAAGGCTTTCGACGTCCAACAGGAAAGGGGTGATTTCCCCCAAGATGCCACAGTGGACAAGGGCCTCCCCCCGCATGCAGGGGAGAAGCTTTTGGCTTTTCATGGGTTGCAGCGGGGTCCTCTGGAGTTACAACAGGGACACCAGGGACACGACCCTGTGGCCTCAGGAGAGGCCAGCCTGCATGCATGTTGTGAAGCGACTCTGGGGATTCCTGCCCAGTCATTGCTGGGTCCTCAGTCCTGTCTGGTGCTGAGGCCAGAGCGTGAGCTTACCTAGCTTGTGCTGAAATAGCTCTTGGGGTTCCCTTGGAGCTCCCACAGGGGTGTCAGGCCTCGTCTCACTTGAAGACGTGCACGGCCGCTTTCCTCCCTAGCTGTTCCTGCAGTGTCCAGCTTCCCGTCTAGTGGACACAGGGATCTGTGGCTTGCCCTCAATGTACCCTAGGGCCGTCACACATGCCAGTGTGTCAGGAGTCGAGCCTCAGGGTGACAGCTGAGTCTGTGCAGGGCAGTCAGGACCATCCGGAGTAGACAGGGCATTTAGGGGTGTTGGGGAATGGTTACCCGAACCCTGAGGCTCCTTTCGACTTTCCTTTTGGACAAAGTCTTCTTGGGATGCGAGAGGAGCACCGGGAACACTTTAGCAATGGAGCAGGGTAAGGGCCCTTCATCTGGAGCTGAGCAGGGGATAACGGGTCTCCTCTTGAGTCACGGTGGGACCCTCCAGGTTCCACTCGAGTGGGGATGGTTGCAGCAGTGAAATCTTGGATCACAGCAAGGGTGTGAAGGAGCCTTTTGAGGTCCAAGTGGGAAGGGCTGATACCCCATAGATGCCGCAACAGACAAGGTCCTCACCCGGCGTGCATGGGAGAAGGTTTTGGATTTTCTCGAGTTGTGGTAATGTCCCCTGTGTTACATCAGGGAACCCAGGACCTGCCTCAGTGGCCTCAGGAGAGGCCAGTCTCCTTGTGAGTTGCGAGGCGCCTCTGGGGTTTCCTCCCCAGTCATCACCAGGTCCTCAGTCCTTGTCTGATGGTGAGGCCAGAGCCTGAGCTTGCCTTACCCGTGCTGACATAGGTCTTGGGGTTCCCCTGGAGCCCCCACATGGGAGTCCGGCCTCGTTTCTCTTGGAGTCATGTACTGCCACTTTCCTCCCCAGCAGCAGCAGCAGTGTCTGGCTCCCTGTTGAGTGGACCCAGGGATCTGTGACTTGCCCTCGAGGTACCCCATGGCTATCACACGTGCCAGTGTGTCAGGTGTGGAGCCTCGGGGTGACAGTCAAGGCAGTGCAGGGCAATCTGTTTTCTCTGTAATGGACAAGGTATTTGGGAGACTTGGTGAATACTGGCGTGACACCTGAGGCTCCTCCTGACTCTATTGGTGTGAGCGTCTTCACTCGGGATGCCAGGAGAGCACCGGGAACCCTTTCCCTACGGATCAGAGAAAGGGCTCCTCATTGGGAGCTGAGCAGGGGAAACGGGCTCCTCTTAATTTGAAGTGGGACCCTCAGGGTTCCTCGAGAGTGGAGACGGGTGGGACGGGGACCTTCTTGTGTCACAGCAAGGGTGTGAAGGAGCCTTTCCAGGTCCAAAAGGGACGGGGTGATTTCACCCGAGATGCGGCAGTGGGCAAGGGCCTCACCCCACCTGCAGGGGAAAAGCTTCTGGTTATTCTCGAGTTGCGGTGGGGTCCTTTGGAGTTAAGACGGGGACCCCAGTGACCTGCCCCTATAGCCTCAGGAGAGGCCAGTCTCCGTCTGAGTTGCCAGGCTCCCCTGGGGATTTCTCCCCCGTAGTCACCATGTCCTCAGTCCCCGTCTGGTGCAAAGGCAAGAGCCTGACCTTGCCTCGACCGTGCTGACATAGGTCTTGCGGTTCGCTGGAGCCCCTACAGGGGAGACAGGCCTCGTCTCGCCTGGAGACATGCATGGCCGCTTTCCTTTCCAGGTGCAGCAGCGTGTCCGGCTCCCCATCGAGTGGACACAGTGACCTGTGGCTTGCTCTTCTGGTACCCCAGTAATGTCACACGTCACAGTCGAGCCTTGGGGTGACAGTCGAGGCAGTGCAAGGCAGTCAGGAGCACCTGGAGTGGACGAGGCATTTACGGGTCTTGGGGAATGGTGGCCCGACCTCTGAGGCTCCTCCCGACACTCCTGGTGCGAGCGCCTTCTGTTGGGATGCAAGGAGAGCACCAGAAAACATTTTCTGAAGGAGCAGGGAAAGGGCCCCTCATCTGGAGCTGAGCAGGGGAAAATGGGGTCTTCTTGAGTCATGGCGGGACCCTCAGGGCTCCTCTCGAGTGGGAACGGGTTGGGTAGGGAACTTCTACGGTAACAGCAAGGGTGTGAAGGAGCATTTCGAGGTCCAAGAGGGAAGGGGTGACTTTTGCAGAGACGGTGCAGCAGACAAGGGCCTTTCCCAGCCTGCAGGGAAGAAGCTTCTGGTTTTTCTCCAGTTGTGGTGGGGTTCTCTCGAGTTAGGATGGTGACCCAGGGACCGCCTCTGTAGCCTCAGGAGAGGCCAGACTCCGTTCTAGTTGTGACCTGCCTCTGGGATACTTCCCCAGCCTTTGCTGGGTCCTCAGTCCTCATCTGGTGCTGTGGCTGGAGGCTGAGCTTGCCTCGCCCAAGCTGACATATGTCTTCGGTTTCCCCTGGAGCCCCCACAAGGGAGGCAGGCCTTGGCTCGCCTGGAAACTTGCACGGCCGCTTTCCTCCCTAGCTGCAACAGCATTGTCTGGCTCCCCATTGAGTAGACACAGGAATCTGTGGCTTGCCCTTGAGATACACCAGTGCTGTCATACATGCCAGTGTGATGGGAGTCGAGCCTCGGGGTGACAGTCGAGGCAGTGTAGGGCAGTCAGGTGCATCTGGAGTGGACGAGGCAATAGCAGGGCTTGAGGAATGGTGGCCCGACCGCTGAGATTCCTCCCAAATCCCCTGGTGCAAGCGCCTCCTCTTGGGATTCGAGGGATGCGCAGGAATGCTTTCCTGATGGAGCAGGGAAAGGGCCCTTCATCTGGAGCTCAGCACGGAAATCCGGGTCTTCTCTTGAGTGGTGGCGGGACACTCGGGGTTCCTCTTGAGTGGGGACGGGTGGGGCGGGGAACGTCTTGGCTAAAAACAAGGGTGTGAAGGAGCCTTTAGAGGTTTCAGAAGGAAGAGGTGATTTCCCCTGAGATGCTGCAATGGAAAAGGGCCTCACCCTGCCTACAGGGGAGAAGCTTCTGGTTTTTCTCCAGTTGCTGCGCTGTCCTCTCGAGTTACAAGTTACGACGGGGATACTAGGGACCCGTCCCTGTAGCCACAGAGATTCCATTCTCCGGGCGAGTAGGGAGGGGCCTCTCGGGATCCCTTATCAGTCGTTGCCGGGTTCTCAGTCCTCGTCTGCTTCTGAGGCAGGGGCCTGAGTTTGCCTCGCCTATGCTGACATAGATCTTGGGGTTCCCCTGGAGCCCCCAAAGAGGAGTAAGGCCTCATCTCGTCTGGTGACGTGCACTGCCACTTACCTCACCAGCTGCAGCAGCAGTGACCAGCTCCCCGTTGAGCAGACACAGAGACCTGTGTCTTGCCCTCGAGGTATGCCAGGGCTGTCACACGTGTCAGTGTGTTGGCAGTTGAGCCTCGGGTGAGTGTCGAGGCAGTCAAGTGCATCTGGAGTGGACGAGGCATTTGGGGTTCTTGGGGAAAGGTGGCCCAACCCTGAGGCTGATCCCGACCCTCCTGGTGTGAGCGCCTCCTCTTGGGATGAGACTGGAGCACCAGGAACCCTTTCCTGATGGAGCAGGGAAAAGGCCTTTCATCTGGAGCTGAGCAGGGGAAAACGGGGCTCCTCTTAAGTCGCGGGTGGACATCGGGTTTCCTCTCAAGTGGAAACGGGTGCATCAGGGAACTTCTTGTGTCACTGCAAGGGTGTGAAGGAGCCTTTCGAGGTCCAAGAGGGAAGATTTCCCCTGAGAAGCCGATGCAGATAAGGGCTTCACCCTGCCCGCAGGGGAGAAGCTTCTGGTTTTTCTCAAGTTGTGGCGGGGTCCTCTCCCATAACAACAAGACCCCAGAAACCCGCCCCTGTGACCTCAGGAGAGGCCTGTCTCCGTGTGAGTTGCCAGGTGCCTCTCGGGATTCCTCCCCAGTCATTGCCACGTCCTCAGTCCTCATCTGGTGCTGAGGCCAGAGCCAGAGCTTGCCTCGCCTGTGCTGACATAGGTCTTTGGGTTTTCCTGGAGCCCCCACAGAGAAGTCAGGCCTTGTCTCCCTGGAGACGTGTACTGCCGCTTACTTCCCCAGCTGCAGCAGCAGTGTCCGTCTCCCCATCACACAGATCCAGGGATCTGTGGCTTGCCCTCGAGATACCCCAGGGTTGTCACACATGCCAGTATGTCGGGAGTTGAGCCTCGGGGTGATAGTCGAGGAAGTGCAGGAAAGTCAGGTTCATCTGGAGTTGATGAGACATTTGGGGGTCTTGGGGAATGGTATCCCGACCCCTGAGGCTCCTCCCGACTCTCCTGGTGCGAGCGCCTCTTCTTGGGATGTGAGGGGAGCGCCGGAAACCGTTTACCAATGGAGTAGGTAAAGAGCCCCTCATCTGGAGATGAGCAGGGGAAAATGGGGCTCCCTTGGGTCACAGCCTGACCCTCTGGGTTCTTCTCATATGGGACAGGTGGGGTGGGGAACTTCATGGGTCACAGCAAGAGTGTGAAGGAGCCTTTCTTGTTCCAAGAGGGAAGGGGTGATTTTCACCGAGACCCCATAGCAGTCAAGGGTCTTACTCTGCTTGCAGGGGAGAAGCTTCTGCTTTTTCTCGAGTTGTGGTTTGGTCCTCTCAAGTTATGATGGGGACTCCAGGGACCCGACCATGTGGCCTCAGGAGAGTCCAGTCTCTGTGTGATTTTCGAGGCACCTGTGGGGAAGCCTCCACAGTCATTGCAGGATCGTCAGTCAGATTGGGTGCTGAGGCTGGAACCTGATTTTGCCTTGCTCGTGCTGACATAGGTTTTGGCATGCCCCTGAGACCCCACAGGGGAATCAGGCCTGATCTCGCCTGGAGACGTGCATGGCCGCTTTCCTCCCCAGAGGCGGCAGCAGAGTTAGGCTCCCTGAGAGCAGAAACAGGGATCTCTGGCTTGCGCGTGGTACTCCAGGGCTGTCACACGTGCCAGTGTGTCAGGAGTCAAGCCTCGACGTGACAGTCGAGGCAGTGGAGGGAAGTCAAGTTCATCTGAATTAGACAAGGCATTTGGGAATCTGGGGGAATGGTGGCCTGGCCCCTGAGGCTCCTCTAGATTCTCTTGGTTCGATGTCCTCCTCATGGGATGCATGGGGAGCTCTGGGAACACTTTCCTGACAGAGCAGGGAAAGGGACCCTCAGCTGGAGCTAGGTAGGGGACAACGGGGCTCCTCTTGATTTGCACCACAACGCTCAAGGTTCCTCTGGAGTGGGGACGGGTGAGGCAGGGAACTTCTTGGGTCACAGCAAGGGTGTGAAGGAGCCTGTCGATGTCCAAGAGGAAAAGGGGGATTTCCACTGAGATGCCACAGCTGACAAGGGCCTCACCACGCCTGCATGAGAGAAGCTTCTGGTTTTTCTCGAGTTGTGGTGGGGTCCTCTCGAGTTAAGACTGGGACCCAGGGAAGCGCCCCCGTGGCCTCAGGAGAGGCCAGTCTCCATGCGAGATGGCAGGCACCTGTGGGGATTCCTCCCCAGTCGTTGCCAGGTCCTCAGTCCTTGTATGGTGCTGTGGCTGGAGCCTGAACTTGCCTTGCCCCTGCTGTGATAGGTCTTGGGGTACCCCTGGAGCCCCTACAGGGGAGTCAGGCCTCATCTCTCCTTAAGACATGAACAGCCATTTTCCTCCCCAGCTGCAGCAGCAGTGTCTGGCTCCCCGTCAAGCTGACACAGGGATCTGTGGCCTGCCATCTAAGTACCCCAGGGCTGTCACATGTGTCAGTGTGTCGGGAGTCGAGACTCGGAGTGACAGTCGAGGCAGAGAAGGACACCCAGGTGCATCTGGAGTGGACGAGGCATTTGGGGGTCTTGGGGAATGGTGGCCCGACCCCTGAGTCTCCTCCTGACTCTCTTGGTGTGAGCGCCTCCTCTTCGGATGCAAGGGGAGCGCCTGGAACCCTTTCCTGATGGAGCAGGGAAAGAGCCCCTCATCTGGAACTTAGCAGGGGAAAACGGCTCCTCTTGAGTCACGGCAGCACCACCGTGGTTCCTCTCGAGTGGGGACAGATGGGGCAGGCAACTTCTTGGGTCACACCAAGGGTGAGAAGAAGCCTTTCAATGTACAATAGGGAAGGGGGGATTTCCTCCAAGTTGCCACAGCGGACAAGGGCCTCACCCTGCCTGCAGGGAAGAAGCTTCTGGTTCTTCTCTAGTTGAGGCCAGGTCCTCTCGATTTACGATGGGGAAGCCAGGGAAACAACCCTGTGCCATCATGTGAGGCCAGTCTTGGTGCGAGTTGGGAGGTGCCTCTGGGAATTCCTCGCCATTCGTCTCCAGGTACTCAGTTCTCATCTCCTGCTGAGGCCGGAGGCTGAGCTTGCCTCGCCCATTCTGACATAAGTCTTGGGGTTCCCCTGGAGCCCCCACAGGGGAATCAGGCCTCGTGTCGCCTGAGGACATGCTCAGCCGATTTCCTCCCCACTGCAGCAGCAGAGTCCGGCTTCCCCTCAAGCGGACACAGGGATCTGTGGCTTGCCATCGAGGTACCACAGGGCTGTCACACATGCCAGTGCATCGGCAGTTGAGCCTTGGTGTGATATTCGAGCTAGTGCAGGAAGTCAGGTGCATCTGAAGTGGATGAGACATTTGGCGGTCTTGGGGAATGGTGGCCCAACCCGTGAAGCTTCTCCCAACTCTCCTGGTGCAAATGCCTCCTCTGGGGATGCGAGGGGAGCACGGGGAACCATATCCCAACGGAGCAGGTAGAAAGCGCCTCATTTGGAGTTGAGCAGTGGAAAACGGGGCTCCTTTTGTGTAATGGCGGGAACCTCGGGGTTTCTCTCGGGTGGTGACGGGTGCAAGGGGTAACTTCTTGGGTCACAGCAAGGTGGTGAAGAGAATTTCGAGAACCAGGAGGAAAGGAGTGATTTCCCCCGAGACTACACAGCTGAGAAGAGCCTCAACCTACCTGCAGGGGAGAAGCTTCTGTTGTTTTTTTTTTTTTTCCAAGTTGCAGTGGGGTCTTCTCAAGTTAAGACCGGGAACTCAGGTACCCACTCATGTGGACTCAGGAGAGGTCAGTCTCCCTGGGAGTTGCAAGGCGCCTTTGGGGATCCTCCCCAGTCGTCGCCGGATCCTCAGTCTTCATCTGGTGCTGAGGCTGGAGCCTGAGCTTCCCTAGCCCGAGCTGACATAGGTCTTGGGGTTCCCCTGGAGCCCCCACCAGGGAGTCATACCTCATCTCTCCTGGAGACGTGCACCATCGCTTTCCTTCCCTGCTGCAGCAGCAGTGTCTGGCTCCCTGTCGAGCAGACACAGGGATCTCTGGCTTGCCCTCGAGGTAACCCAGTGTTCTCGCACGTGCCACTGTGTCAGGAGCCAAGCCTAGGGGTGACAGTCTAGGCAGTCCAGGGCCGTCAGGTGCATCTGAAGTGGATGAAGCTTTTGGGGGTCTTTGGGAATGGTGGTTCAACCTCTGAGTCTCCACTCAGATCTTCTGTTGCAAGCGCCTACTCTTGGGATGAGAGGGGAGCTCTGGGAACCCTTTCCTGAAAGATCAGGGAAAGGGCCAATCATCTGGAGCTGAGCAGGGGAAAACGAGTCTCCTCTTGAGTTGTGGCTGCACCCTCGCGATTCCTCTCAAATGGGGACAAGTAGGGTGGGGAACGTCTTGGGTCACAGCAAGGGTGTGCAGGAGCCTTTTGAAGTCCCAGAGGGAAGGGGGAATTTCCCGTGAGATGCCCCAGGGGACAAGGGCCTCGTCCCACCTGCAGGGGAAAATCTTCTGGTTTTTCTCGAGTAGTGGGAGGTTCCTCTCAAGTTATGACGGGAGCCCACGGAAGGCCCCTGGTGCCTAAGAAGAGGCTACTCTCCGTTCGAGCTGCAAGGCCCCTCTGGGGATTGTTCCCCAATCGTCCCCGGGTCCTCAGTCATCATCAGAGCTGAGACCAAAGCATGAGCTTGCCTCGCCCATGCTGACCTAGGTCTTTGGGTTCCCCTGGAACCACCACAGGGAGTCAGGTCTCGTCTCGTCTGGAGATGTGCATGGCCGCGTTCCTCCCTAGCTGCAGCAGCAGTGTCCAGCTCCAGTCGAGCGGGCACAAGGAACTGTGGCTTGCCCTTGAGGTACAAGAGTCGAGCCTCTGGGTTACAGTTGTGTCAGTGATTGGCAGTCAGATTCATCTGGAGAGGACGAGACATTTGGGGGGCTTGGGGAATGGTAGCCCAACCCATGAGGCTCATCCCCACTCTCCTGGTTCAAATGCCTCCTCTTTGAATGCAAGGAGAGCGTCTGGAACCCTTTCCATACTGAGCATGGAAAGGGCCCCTCATCTGGAGCTGAGCAGGGGAAAACCGGGCTCCTCTTATGTTGCGGAAGGAACCTCGGGGTTCCTCTCGAGTGGGGATGGTTGGGGTTGAAAATTCTTGGGTCACAGCAAGGGAGCGAAGGAGCCTTTCGTGGTCCAAGAGGAAATAGGTGATTTCCCCCGAGACTCCACAGCAGATAAGGGCCTCAGCCCGCCTGCAGAGGAGAAGCTTCTGATTTTCCCCAGTTGCGGTGGGGTCCTCTCGAGTTACGACAGAAACCCCAGGGACCTGCCCCTGTGGCCTCAGGAGAGGCCAGTCTCCGTGCAAGTTGCGAGGTGCCTCTGGGGATGTCTCTCCAGTCATCGCCTGGTCATCTGTCCTCATCCGGTGCTCAGGGTGGAGCCTGAGATTTCCTCATCCATCCAGACATAGGACTTGGGTTTCCTCTCGAGACCCCAAGGGGAGTCAAGCCTCATCTCCCCAGGAGACGTGCACAACACTTTCCTCCCCAGCTGCAGCAGCAGTGTCTGGCTCCCTGTCAAGCAGACACAGGGATCTGTGGCTTGCCCTCGATGTACCCCAGGGTTGTTACACGTGCCAGTTTGTCAGGTGTCGAGCCTCAGGAAGACAGCCGAGGGAGTGCAGGGCAGTCAGGTTCATCTGGAGTGGATGCAGCATTTGGGGGTCTTGGGGAATGGTGGCCCGACCCCTGAGGCTCCTCCCGACTCTCCTGCTGCAAGCACCTCCTTTGGGATGGGAGGGAAGGGCAGGGAAGCCTTTCCCTATGGAGCAGGGAAAAGAGCCCTCTCTGGAGCTGAGCACGGGAAAACAGGGCTCCTCTAGAGTCATGTGGGACCCTCGGGGTACCTCTCCGATGGGGACAAATGGAGCAGGGAACTTCTTGTGTCACAGCAAGAGTGTGAAGGAGCCTTTCAAGGTCAAAGAGGGAAGGGGTGATTTCCCCAAGACACCACAGCAGACAAGGGCCTCACCACACCTGCAGGGGAGAAGCTTCTGGTTTTTCTCGAGTTGCAGCGGGGTCCTTTTGAGTTACGATGGTGACCTCAGGGACCCGCCCCTGTGGCCTCAGGAGAGGCCAGTCTCCATGCGAGTTGTGGAGGCACCTTTGGGGATACCTCCCCAGTCGTTGCCAGTCGACGTTTGTTGCTGAGGCTGGAGTGTGAGCTGGCCTCGCCTATGCTGACATAGGACTTGGGGTTCCTCTGGCGCTCGACAGGGAAGTAGGGCTCGTCTTGCATGAAGACGTGCACGGTCGCTTTCCTCCACAGCTGCAGCAGCAGTGTCAGGCTCCTCGTCGAGCAGATGCAGGGATCAGTGGCTTGCCCTCGAGGTACCTCAACCCTGTCACACGTGCCACTGTTTCCGGAGTTGAGCCTCGGGGTGACAGTCTAGGCAGTGCAGGGGAGTCAGGTGCATGTGCAGTGGACGAGGCCTTTGGGGTATTCGAGAATGGTGGCACAACCCCTGAGGCTCCTCCTGACTGTCCTGCTGCGTGTGCCTCCTATTGGGAGGCGAGTGGAGCGTCCGGAACCCTTTCCCGATGGAGTAGGGAAAGGCCCCCTCTTCTTGAGTTGAGCAAGGGAAAACGGGGCTCCTCTTGAGTCACAGCAGGACCCTCAGGCTTCCTCTCAATTGGTGACGGGAGGGACCGGGAACTTCTTGGGTCACAGCAAGAATGTGAAGAAACCTTTCAAGCTCAAAGTGGGAAGGGGGGATTTCCCCCGAGACGCCACAACGCAATGGCTTCATCCTGCCTGCAGTGGAGAAGCTTCTGGCTTTTCTCTAGTTGAAGCGGAGTCCTCTCCCATAACAATGGGGATCCCAGGGACCCGCCCTCCTTGCCTCAGGAGAGGCCAGTTTCCGAGAGAGTTGTGAAGCCCTTCTGGGGATTTCTCCTCAGTCGTCGCTGGGTCCTCAGTCCTCATCTTGTGCTGAGGCTAGAGCTTGATCTTACCTTACCGTGCTGACATACCTCTTGGGGTTCCCCTTGAGCCCCCACAGGGGAATCAGGCCTCGTCTCACCTGGAGACATGCATGGCCGCTTTCCTCCCCAGCTGAAGCAGCAGTGTCTGGCTGCTGTTGGAGCAGACACAAGGATCTGTGGCTTGCCCTCAAGGTCCCCAGGGCTGTGACATGTGCCAGTGTGTCAGGAATAGAGCCTTGGGGTGACTGTCGAATAAGTGCAGGGAAGTCACGTTCATCTGGAGTGGACAAGACAATTGGGGGTCTTGGGGAACGGGGGCCTGAAACTGAGGCTCGTTCTGACTCTCCTGGTGGGAGCACATCCTCTTGGGACCCAAAGGGAGTGCTGGAAACCATTTTCCAAGGGAGCAGGGAAAGGGCCCCTCATCTGGAGCTGAGCAGGGGAAAACGGGGCTCCTCTTGACCGTGGCTGGACCCTCTGGATTCCTCTCAAGTGGGCATGTGTGGGGCGGGGACCTTCGTGGGTCACAGCAAGGGTTTGAAGGAGCCTTTCGAGGTCCAAGAGGGAACGGGTGTTTTCCCCGAGACACCACAGCGGACAAGGGGCTCACCCAGCTGGCAGTGTAGAAGCTTCTGGTTTTCCTCAACATTCAGCGGGGTCCTCTAGAGTTATGGCTAGGACCCCAGGAAGCTACCCCTGTGGACTCAGAAGAGGCCAGTCTCCATGAGAGTATGATGTGTACGTGGTGATCCCTCCCCTTTTGTCACATGATCCTCAGTCCTCTTCTGGTGCTGAGGCCGGAGCATGAGCTTGCCTTGCCCGTGCTGACATAGGTCTTGGGGTTCTCCTGAAGTGCGCATAGCGGAGTCAGGCTTCGTTTCGCCTGGAGTCCTGTGCAGCCACTTTTCTCCCCAGCTTCAGCAGCAGTGTCTGACTCCCTGTCGAGCGGACACAGGGATATGTGGCTTGCCCATATCATGCATCAGTTCAGTTCAGTTCAGGTGCTCAGTTGTGTCCTACTCTTTGCGACCCCATGAATCGCAGCACTCCAGGCCTCCCTGTCCATCACCAACACCCAGAGTTACCTCAGACTCACGTTCATTGAGTCAGTGATGTCATCCAGCCATCTCATCCTCTGTCGTTCCTTTCTTCTCCTGCCCCTAATCCCTCCCAGCATCAGAGTATTTTCCAGTGAGTCAATTCTTCGCATGAGGTGGCCAAAGTACTGGAGTTTCAGCTTTAGCATCATTCCTTCCAAAGAAATCCCAGGGTTGATCTCCTTCAGAATGGACTGGTTGGATCTCCTTGCAGTCCAAGGGACTCTCAAGAGTCTTCTCCAACACCACAGTTCAAAAGCATCAATTCTTCAGCACTCAGCCTTCTTCACAGTCCAAAGTCTCACATCTATACATGACTACTGGAAAAACCATAGCCTTGACTAGACGAACCTTAGCCAGCAAAGTAATGTATACTTTTAAGCATATTAATGTTCCATATCTTTCTTGTTTATGCTGAACATACCAGTGCTTTAAGAATATTAGTCTTGTAAGTTTTAGATATATTAGGGTAACTTGCAGGATATTCAAAATAATGATTAAAACAGCTTACTCCTATTTTTTGTTCTGGGGGAATGTTCTGAATGTGTTTCATAGACCCAATTCTTGGAAGATTCTCTCTGAAGAACTTTTCTTTGAATTTTAGTGAAATTTACATATTGGCAGTACTCTCTCCAACATGGGCGAGCTACCATGAAAGTAACGAATTTTGTAATTCCTTTAAGAATTTAAGGAAGGACATACCAGTGATCAGACATACTGCTTTTTTTCAGTATTAGTAGTAATATTTTTAATTGAGAATTTAGTTGCTTTATGGTCATGAGATGTGTATAAGAGACAGGTCCCCAGGGCTGTGACATGTGCCAGTGTGTCAGGAATAGAGCCTTGGGGTGACTGTCGAATAAGTGCAGGGAAGTCACGTTCATCTGGAGTGGACAAGACAATTGGGGGTCTTGGGGAACGGGGGCCTGAAACTGAGGCTCGTTCTGACTCTCCTGGTGGGAGCACATCCTCTTGGGACCCAAAGGGAGTGCTGGAAACCATTTTCCAAGGGAGCAGGGAAAGGGCCCCTCATCTGGAGCTGAGCAGGGGAAAACGGGGCTCCTCTTGACCGTGGCTGGACCCTCTGGATTCCTCTCAAGTGGGCATGTGTGGGGCGGGGACCTTCGTGGGTCACAGCAAGGGTTTGAAGGAGCCTTTCGAGGTCCAAGAGGGAACGGGTGTTTTCCCCCGAGACACCACAGCGGACAAGGGGCTCACCCAGCTGGCAGTGTAGAAGCTTCTGGTTTTCCTCAACATTCAGCGGGGTCCTCTAGAGTTATGGCTAGGACCCCAGGAAGCTACCCCTGTGGACTCAGAAGAGGCCAGTCTCCATGAGAGTATGATGTGTACGTGGTGATCCCTCCCCTTTTGTCACATGATCCTCAGTCCTCTTCTGGTGCTGAGGCCGGAGCATGAGCTTGCCTTGCCCGTGCTGACATAGGTCTTGGGGTTCTCCTGAAGTGCGCATAGCGGAGTCAGGCTTCGTTTCGCCTGGAGTCCTGTGCAGCCACTTTTCTCCCCAGCTTCAGCAGCAGTGTCTGACTCCCTGTCGAGCGGACACAGGGATATGTGGCTTGCCCAGGGCTGTGACATGTTCCAGTGTGTCAGGAGTCGAGCCTCTGGGTGACAGTTGAGGCAGTGCAGGGCAGTCAGGTGCATCTGGAGTGGGTGAGGCATTTGGGGGACTTGGAGAATCTTGGCCCCACCCTGAGGCTCCTCCTGACCCTCCAGGTGTGAGCGCCTCGTCTTGAGTTACCATTAGAGTGCAGGGAAATCTTTTCCAAAGGAGCAGGGAAAGGGCCCCTCATCTGAAGCTGAGCAGGGGAAAACAGGCTCCCTTTGAGTCAAGGCAGGACCCTCGGGGTTTCTTTCGAGTGGGGAGAGTGGAGTGGGAAACTTCTTGGGTCACAGCAAGGGTTTAATGAGCCTTTCGAGGTTCAAGACGGAAGGGGGGATTTTCCCCAAGACGCCGCAGCGGACAATGGCCTCACCCGATCTGCAGAGGAGAAGTTTCTGGTTTTTCTCGACTTGTGGCGGGGTCCTCTCGAGTTACCATGGGGACCCGAAGGACCCTGCCCTGTGGCCTCAGGAGAGGCCAGTCTCCATGCTAGTTGTGAAGCACCTCTGGGGATTCCTCCCCAGTTGTCACCTGGTCACCAGTCCTATTCTGGTTCTGAGGCCGGAGCCTGAGCTTGCCTTGCCCATGCTGTCATAGGCCTTGGGGTTCCCTGGAGCCCCTACAGGGGAGTCAGCCCTTGATTCGCCTGCAAACAGGCACAGCTGCTTTCCTCCCCAACTGCAACAGCAGTGTGAAGCCCCCCGTTGAGCAGACACAGGGATCTGTGGCTTGCCCTCGAGGTACCCCAGTGCTGTCACTCATGCCAGTGTGTTGGGAGTCGAGCCTCGGGGTGACAGTCAATGCAGTGCAGAGCAGTCAGGAGCATCTGCAGTCATTGGGGGATCTTGGGGAATTGTGGCCCGACACCTGAGACTCTTCCTGACTCTCCTGGTGTGAGCACCTCCTCTGGGGATTTGAGGGGAGTGCCGGGAGCCCTTTCTCGATGGAGCAGGAAAACAGCCCCTCATCTGGAGCTGAGCAGGGGCAAACGGGGCTTCTCTTGAGTCTCGACAGAACCATCGAGGTTCCTCTCGAGTGGGGACCGAAGGGGCGGGGAAATTCATGGCTCACAGCAAGGGTGTGAAAGAGCCTTTGAGGTCAAATAGGGAAGGAGGGATTTCCTACGGATCGCCGTACTGGATAAGGGCCTCACCCCACCTTAACTGTAAAATCTTCTGGTTTTTCTCGAGTTGCCTCGGTGTCCTGTAGAGTAACAACGGGGACCCCAGGGACCTGGTTCTGCAGCCTAATGTGAGGCAAGTCTCCGTTCAATTTGCGAGGTGCCTCTGGGGATTCCTGCTCAGTCGTCACCAGGTCCTCAGTCCTCGTCTGTTGCTGAGTATGGAACCTGAGCTTGCCTCGCCTGTGCTGACATAGGTCTTGGGATTCCCCTGGAGACCCTACAGGGTAGTCAGGCCCCATCTTGCCTGGAGATGTGCACGGCCACTTTCCTCCCCAGCTGCAGCAGCAGTGTCCGGCTCCCCATCGAGCGGACATAGGGACCTGTGGCTTGGCATTGAGGAATCCCAAAGTGGTCACATTTTCCAGTGTGTCAGGAGTCAAGCCTCAGGGTGACAGTCAAGGCAGTGCAAGGCAGTCAGGTGCATCTGGAGTGGACGAGGCATTTGGGGGTTTTGGGAAATGGTGGCATGACCCCTGAGGCTTCTCCAGACTCTCCTGGTGTGAGCGCCTCCTCTTGGGATGAGAGGGTAGTGCCTCGAACCCTTTCCCGATGGAGCAGGGAAAGGGTCCCTCATCTGGAGCTGAACAGGGGAAAACGGGGCTCCTCTTGAGTCACGGCAGGACCTTGGCCAGCATCTGGAGTGGGGCCGTGTGGGGCAGGGAACTTCTTGGATCACAGCAAGCCCGTGAAGCAGTTTTTCAAGGTCCTAGAGGGAAGGGGGGGATTTCCCCAAAAACGCCAGAATGGAAAAGGGCCTCACCCCGCCTGCAGGGGAGAAGCTTCTGGTTTCTCTGGAGTAGCGGCAGGGTCCTCTTGAGTTAAAACAGGACCCCCAGGGACCCGCCCCTGTGTGCTCAGCAGAGGCCAGTCTCCGTGCGAGTTGCCAAACGCCTCTCAGGATTCCTCCCCAGTCGTCACCGAGTCCTCAGTCCTCCTCTGGTGCTGAGGCTGGAGCCTGAGTTTGCCTTGCCCGTGCTGACATATGTCTTTGGGTTCCCCTAGAGCCCCCACAGGGGAGTCAGTCATTGTCTCGCCTAGAGACGTGCATGGCCGCTTTCTTCCCCAGCTGCAGCAGCCATGTCCGGCTCCTCAATGTGCAGACACAGGGATCTGTGGCTTGCAGTCCAGGTACCCCATGGCTATCACACATGCCAGTGTGTCGGGAGGCGAGCCTCGAGGTGACAGTTGAGGTTGTGGAGCGCAGTCAGGTGCATCTGGAATGGAAGAGGCATTTGTAGGTCGTGGGGAATGGTGGATCGACCCCTAAGGCTCCTCCCGACTCTCCTGGTGTGAGCACCACTTCTTGGGAAGCGAAGAGAGGGCTGGGAAAGAGCCCCTAATCCAGAGCTGAGCAGGGGAAAATGGGTCTTCTCTTGAGTCGCGGTGGGACCCTCGAGGTTCCTCTCGAGTGGGGAAGTATGGGGCGGGGAACATGTTGGGTCACAGCAAGGGTGGGAAGGAGCCTTTCGAGGTCCAAGAGGGAAGGGGGATTTCCCTGGAGATGCCGCAGCAGACAAGGGCCTCACCCCGCCTGCAGGGGAGAAGCTTCTGGTTTTACCCGAGTTGCCCCAGGGTGCTCTTGACTAATGACTGGGACCCCAGGGACTCACCCCTGTGGCCTCAGGAGAGGACTGTCTCCGTGTGAGTTTCCAGGCACCTCTGGGGATTTCTCCCCAGTCGTCGCCGGGTCCTCAGTCCTCATCTGGTGCTGAGGTCGGTGACTGACATTGCCTCATGGATGCTGACATAGGTCTTGGGGTACCCCTGGAGCCCCCATAAGGGAGTCAGTTCTAGTCTTGCCTGGAGACATGCATGGACGCTTTCCTTTCCAGGTGTAGCATCAGTGTCTGGCTCCCCATTGAGCATACAGAGGGATCTCTGGCTTGCCTTCCAGGAACCCCACGACTGTCACACGTGCTAGTGTGTCGGGAGTCCAGCCTCGGGGTGACAGTCGAGGCAGTGCAGGGCAGTCAGGTTCATCTAGAATGGACGAGGCATTTGGGGGTCTTGGAAATTGTGGCCCGACCCCTGAGGCTCCTCCTGACTATCCTGTTGTGAGTGCCTCCTCTTGGAATGCTAGGGCAGCACCAGCCAACCTTTTTCAATGGAGCAGGGAAAGGGACACTCATCTAGAGCTGAGCAGGGGAAAACGAGGCTCCTCTTGAGTCGCAGCGGGACCCTCGGGGTTCATTTCATGTGGGGACGGGTGGGGCTGGGAATTTCCTCGGTCAGAGCAAGGGTGTGAAGGAGACTTTAGAGGTCCAAGAGGGAAGGGGTGATTTCGCCTGAGTCAGCACAGTGGACAGTGGCCTCATCCTGTCTGCAGAGGAGAAGTTTCTGGTTTTTCTTGAGTTGTGGAGGGGTCCTCTCAAGTTACGACGGGGACCCCAGGGAACAGCCCCTGTGGCCTCAGGAGATACCAGTCTCTGTGCGAGTTGTGAGGCGCCTCTGAGGATTCCTCCCCATTTGTCACCGGGTCCTCATTTCTCATTGGTGCTGAGGCTGGAGCCTGAGCTTTCCACACCTGTGCTGACATAGGTCTTGGGGTTCCCCTGGAGCCCCCACAGAGGAGTCAGGCCTCTTCTCTCCTGGAGACGTGCATGGACGCTTTCCTCCCCAGCTGCAGCAGCAGTGTCCCGCTCCACGTCAAGCAAAAAAGGGATCTGTGGCTAGCCCATGTGGTACCCCAGGGATTTCACATGTGCCAGTGTGTCAGGAGTCAAGCCTGGGGGTGATAGTAGAGGCATGCAGGGCAGTCAGGTTCATCTGAAGTTGACGAGGCATATGGGGGTCTTGGGGAATGATGGCCGGAACTCTGAGGCTCCTCCAGACTCTCTAGGTGCGATCGCCTCCTCTTGGGATGCAAAGGGAGCACAGAGAAACCTTTCCCAACGGAGCAGGGATAGGGCCCCTCATCTGGAGCTGAGCAGAGGAAAATGGGGCTCTCTTGAGTCACGGCAGGAATCTTGGGGTACTTCTCAAGTGGGGACATGTGGGGCGGGGAACTTCTTGGGTCACAACAAGGGTGTGAAGGAGCATTTCAAGGTTCAAGAGGGAAGGAGTGATTTCCCCCAAATGCCCCAGCGGACAAGGGCTTCATCCAGCCTGCAGGGGAGAAGCTTCTCGTTTTCCAGGAGTTGAGGCAGGGTCCTTTCAAGTTACGACGGGGACCCCAGGGCCTCGCCACTTTGGCCTAAGGGGAGGTCAGTCTTTGAGCAAGTTGCGAGGCCCCTCTAGGGATTCCTTCCCAGTCGTCACTGGGTCCTCAGTCCTTGGCTTGTGCTGAGGCCAGAGCATGACCTTTCCTCGCCCGAGCTGACATATGTCTTGGGATTCCCATGGAGCCCCCACAGGGGAGTCAGGCCTTGTCTCGCCTTGAGATGTGCAGTTGCTTTACGCACCAGCTGCAGCAGCAGTGTCAGGCTCTCCATAGAGCAGAAACAGGGATCTGAGGCTTGCCCTCATAGTACCACAGGGCTGTCACACATGCCTGTGTGTTTGGATTTGAGCCTCGGGGTGACAGTTGAGGTAGTACAGAGCAGGCAGGGTCATCTGGAGTGAACAAGGAATTTGGGGGTCTTGGGGAACTGTGGCCCGAACCCTGAGCCTCCTTCTGACTCTCCTGGTGAGAGCACCTTCCCTTGGGATGCGAGGAAGGCGCCGGGAACACTTTCCTGATGGAGCAGGGAAAGGGCCTCTCATCTGGAATTGAGCAGGGGAAAACGGGGCTCCACTTGAGTCATGGCAGGACCCTTGGGGTTCCTCTCGATTGAGTACTTTTCGGGCAGGGAACTTCTTGAGTCTCAGCAGGGGTGTTAAGGAGCCTCTTGGGGTCTAAGAGAGTAGGGTTGATTTCCCCTGAGATGCTGAAGTGGGCAAGTGCCTCACCACGCCTGCAGTGGAGAAGCTTCTGGTTTTTCTCGAGTTGCGGCAGGGTCCTCAAGAGTTACAAAGCAGACCCGAGGGACCGCCCCTGTGGACTCAGGAGAGACCTGTCTCCATGTGAGTTTTGAGGCGCTTCTGGGGATTCCTCCCCAGTCATCGCCGGGTCCTCAGTCCTCTTCTGGTGCTGAGGCCTTAGCCTGAGCTTTCCTCGCCTGTGCTGACATAGGTCTTGGGAGCCCCCCACAGTGGAGTCAGGCCTCGTCTCGCCTGGAGATGTGCATGGCTGTTTTCCTCCTCAGCTGCAGCAACAGTGTCCAGCTCCCCATCGAGTGGACAAAGGGATCTATGGCTAGCCCTCGAGGTACCCAGGGCTGTCACACCTGCCAGTGTGTCGGGAGTCGAGCCTCGGGGTGACAGTCGAGGCAGTGCAGGGCAGTCAGGTTCATCTGGAATGAACGAGGCATTTAGAGGTCTTGAGCAATGGTGGCTCAATACCTGAGGCTCCTCCTGATTCTCCTGGAGCGAGTGCCTCCTCTGGGAATGCAAAGGCATCACTGGGAACCCTTTACCAACAGAGCAGGGAAAGGACCCCTCATCTGGAGCTGAGCTACAGAAAACGGGGCTCCTTTGAGTCATGGCTAGACTCTCGAAGTTCCTCTCGAGTAGAGGAATGTGAGGCAGTGAACTTTCGAGGTCCAAGAGGGAAGGGGTGATTTCACCCTAGATGCCACAGTGGACAAGGGCCTCAACCTGCCTGCAGGGGAGAAGCTTCTGGTTTTTCTTTAGTTGAAGTGGGGTCCTCTCGAGTTATGATGAGGACTTCAGGGGCCTGCCCCTGTGCCTTCAGGAAAGGCCAGTCTACGAGCAAGTTGCAAGGCACCTGGATCAGCGGCTTGCCCTGGAGGTACCCCAGGGCTTTCACATGTTCCAGTGTGTCGGGAGTCGAGCCTCAGGTGACAGCTTAGTCTGTGCAGGGCAGTTAGGTTCATCTGGAGTGGACGAGGCATTTGGGGGTCTTGGAGTATGGTGGCCCAATCCCTGAGGCTCCTCCTGACTATCCTGGTACAAGTGCATACACTTGGGAAGCAAGGGAACCGCCGGGAACCATTTCCTGACAAAGCAGGGAAAGAGTCTCTCATCTGCAGCTGAGCAGGGGAAAACGGGGCTCCTCTTGAGTAGCAGTGGGAACCTGAGGGTTCCTCTCGAGTGGGGACGGGTGGAGCGGGGAATTCTTGGGGCACAGCAAGGGTGTTAAGGAGCATTTCTAGGTCCAAGAGGGAAGGGGTGATTTCCCCCGAGACTCTGCAACAGACAAGGACCTCACACCAAGTGCGGGGGAGAAGCTCTTGGTTTTTCTGGAGTTGCTGTGAAGTCCTCTCGAGTTATGTCGGGGACCCCAGGGACCGGCCCTGTGACCTCAGAAGAGGCCAGTCTCCGTGAGAGTTGGGAGGCACCTCTGGGGATTTATCCCCAGTCCTCGCCGGGTCCTCAGTCCTTGTCTGGTGCTGAGGCCGGATATTGAGCTTTCCATGCCCGTGCTGACATAGGTCTTGGGAAAACCCTGAAGCCCCCAAGGAGAGTCAGGCCTCGTCCCACCTGCAGACATGTACGGCTGCTTTCCTCCCCAGCTGCAGCAGCAGTGTCTGGCTCCCAGTCCAGCAGACAAAGGAATCTGTGGCTACTCCTTGAGGTACACCAGTGCTGTCACACATGCCAGTGTGTCTGGAGTCGAGCCTCTTGGGACCGAGGGGAGCGCCGGGAAACCTTTCCTGATGGAGCAGAGAAAGGGCCCCTCATCTGGATCTGAGCAGGGGAAAATGAGGCTCCTCTTGAGTTGCAGCAGGACAGTAGGCGATCCTCTCCAGTGAGGAGTGGTGGGGCGGGAAACTTCTTGTGTTACAGCTAAGGTGTGAAGGAGCTTTTTGAGGTCAAAAAGGAAAGCAGTGATTTCCCACAAGACGCCGCAGCGGACAGGGCCTCAGTCCGCCTGAACGGGAGAAACTTCTGGTGGTTCTCAAGTTGGGGCGGGGTCCTCTAGAGTTTCTACGGTGACCCCAGGGACCCGCCCTTGTGGCCTCAGGAGAGGCCAGTCTCCAAGCGAATTGTGAGTCGCCTCTGGGGATTTCTCTCCAGTTGTCGTCAGATCCTCAGTCCTTGGCTGGTGCTGAGGCCAGAGCCTGAGCTTTCTTCACCCGTGCTGACATAGGTCTTGAGGTTCCCCTGGACGCCCACAGGTGAATCAGGCCTCCTCTCCCCTGGAGACATGAATGGCTGACTTCCTCCCCACGTGCAATAGCAGTGTTTGGCTCCTGGTCGAGAGGACACAGGGATCTGTGGATTGCCCTCGAGGTACCCTAGGGCTGTCCACGTGACAATGTGTTGGGAGTCGAGGCTCAGGGTAACAGTTGGGGCAGTGCAGTGCAGTCAGTTTCATCTGGAATGGACGAGGCATTTGAGTCCCTTTGAGAAAGGTGCTCCAACATCTGAGGCTCCTCCCGACTCTCCTGGTGTGAGCGCCTGCTTTTGGGATGTGAGGGAAGGGCCAGGAACCTTTTCCCAATGAAGCAGGGAAAAGGCCCCTCATCTGGAACTGAGCAGGGTAAAACTGGGCTCCTCTTGAGTCATGGTGGAACCCTCGGGGTTCCTCTCGAGTGGGGATGGGTGGGTCTGGAAACTTCTTGGTTCACAGCAAGGTTGTGAAGGAGCGTTTCAAGGTCCAATATAGAAGGGTGATTTCATCTGAGAGGATGCAGCGGACAAGAGCCTCACCACGCCTGCAAGGGAGAAGCTTCCTGTTTTTCTGGAGTTGCAGTGGGGTCCACTTGAGTTACGATGGGGACCCCAGGGTCCCAACCCTGTAGCCACAGGAGAGACCAGTCTCCCTGCGAGTTGCAAGGCTTCTCTAGGGATTCCTCCCCAGTCATTGCCGGGTCCTCAGTTTTCATCCGGTACTGAGGCCGGAACCTGAGGTTTCCTCGCTCCACTGACGTTGGTCTGGGATACCTCTGGAGCCCCCACAGGGGAGTCAGGCTTCTTCTCGCCTGGAGATGTGCATGGCTGCTTTCCTCCCCAGCTGAAGCAGCAGTGTCCAGCTCCCCATCGAGCAGACAAAAAAATCTGTAGCTTGCCCTTGAGGTACCCCAGGGCTATCACAAGTGCCAGTGTGACAGGAGTCGATCATCGGGGTGACAGTCGAGGCAGTGCAGGGCAGTCAGGTTCATCTAGAGTGGACGAGGATTTGGGGGTCTTGGGGAATGGTGGCCCAACCTCTGAGGCTCCTCCCGACTCTCCTGGTGGGAGCACCTCCTCTTGGGATTCAAGGGAGTGCCTGGAAACTTTTCCAGAGGGAGCAGGGAAAGTGTCCATCATCTGGAGCTGAGCACTGGAAAACGGGGCTTGGCTTGAGTTGCTGTGGGACCCTCAGGTTTTCTCTCGAGTAGGGACGGGTATGGTGGGGAACTTCTTGGGTGACAGCAGAGGTGTGAAGGAGACTTTCGAGATCCAAGAGGGAAGGGGTGATTTCCCCTGAGATGCTGCAGCAGACAAGGGTTCACCCCGCCTGCAAGGGAAAATATTCTGGTTTTCCTCGAGTTACAACAGGGTACTCTCGAGTGACAATGGAAACCACAGGGATCCACACCTGTGGTCTCAGGAGAGGCCAGTGTCTTGCAAGTCACGAAGCACCACTGTGGTTCCTCCTCAATCATCGCCGGATCCTCAGTCCTCGTCTGGTGCTGAGGCCAAAGCCTGAGCTTTCCTCGCTCGTGCTGACACAGGTTTTGGAGTTCCTCTGGAGCCCCCACAGGGGAGTCAGGCCTCGTCTCGCCTGGAGACGTGCACAGCCACTTTCCTCCCCAGCTGCAGCAGCAATGTCCGCCTCCCCATCGAACGGACACAGGGAACTGTTGCTAGCCTTCGAGGTACCCCAGGGCTGTCACACGTGCCAGTGTGTCAGGAATTGATCATCGGAGTGAAAGTGCAGGCATTGCAGGGCAGTTAGGTTCATCTGGAATGGATAGGCATTTGGGAGTCCTGGAGAATGGTGGCCTGACCACTGAGGATCCTCCCAACTCTCCTGATGAGAGTGCCTCCTTTTGTGATACAAGGGGAGCACTGGGAACCCTTTCCCAATGGAGCAGGGAAAGGTCCCCTCATCTGGAGCTGAGTAGGGGAAAACGAGGCTCCTCTTCAGTCACATTGGGACCCTCGGGGTTCCTGTCCAGTGGGGAAGGGTGTGGCGGGAAGCTTCTTGGGTCACAGCAAGGGTGTGAAGGATCTTTTCGAAGTCCAAGAGAAAAGGGGTGATTTCCCCCGAGACACCCCAATGGACAAGTACCTCACCTTTCATGAAGGGAGAAGCTTCTGGTGTTACTCAAGTTGCAGTGGAATGCTTTCAAGTTATGACGGGCACTCCAGGGACCCAACCCTGTGGCCTCAGGAGAGGCCAGAAGGCATGCGAGGTGCTAGGCACCTCTGGGGATCCCTCCCCAGTTGTCCCAGGGTTCTCAGTCTTCCTCTGGTACTGAGGCCAGAGCCTGAGCATTCCTCGTCCCTGCTGACATAGGTTTTGATATTGCCCTGTAGTCCCCACAGAGGGGTCAGTACTCCTGCTGCCTGGAAATATGCATGGCCGTTTTACTCCCTAGCTGTGGCAGCAGTGTCCAGCTCCCCGACAAGCAGACACAGAAATCTGTGGCCTCACACGTGCCAGTGTGTCATGAGTCGAGCCTCGGGGTGACAGTCGAGGCTGTGCAGGGCAGTCAGGTTCATGTGGAATGTATGAGGCATTTGGGGGTCTTGGAAAAGGGTGGTCTGAACCCTGAGGCACCTCCAGAATCTCTTGGTGAGAGCGCCTCCTCTTGAGATGCTAGGAAAGCACTGGGAACCCTTTCCCGAAGGAGCATAGAATGGGCCCCTCATCTGGAGATGAGCAGGGCAAAACAGGGATCCTTTTGAGTCGTGGCGGGACCCTCGGGGTTCCTCTCGAGTGGGGACGGGTGGAAAGGGAAACTTCTTGGGTGACAGCAAGGGTGTGATGACCTTTCGAGGTCCAAGAGAGAAGGGGTGATTTCCCCATAAACACCGCAGCAGAAAAGAGCCTCACCCCACCTGCAAGGGAGAGCTTCTGGTTTTTCTCCAGTTTCGGCAGGGTCCTCTCGAGTTACCACGGGGACCACAGGAACCCGCCGCTGTGGCTTCAGGAGAGGCCAGTCTCCATGGGAGCTGTGAGGCGCCTCTGGGGATTCCTCCCCGTCGTCGCTGGGACATCAGTCCTCATCTGGTGCTGAGGCCGGAGCCTCAGCTTTCCTTGCCCGAGCTGACATAGGTCTTGGAGATTCCCTGGAGCCCCCACAAGGGAGTAAGGCGTCTTCTCACCTGGAGACATGCACAGCAGCTTTCCTCCTTAGCTACAGCAGCAGTGTCCCGCTCTCCGTTAAGTGAACACAGGGATCTGTGACTTGCCCTTCAGGTACCCCAGGGCTGTCACACGTTCCAGTGTGTCGGGAGTCGAGCCTCAGGGTGACAGTCGAGGCAGTTCAGAGCAGTCAGGTTCATCTGGAGTGAATGAGGCATTTGGAGGTCTTGGGGAATGGTGGCCCAACCCGTGAGGCTCCTCCGGACTCTCCTGGTGTGAGCGCCTCCTCTTAGGATGGGAGGGAAGCGCCAGGAACCCTTTCCCGAAGGAGTAGGGAAAGGGCCCTTCATCTAGAGCTGAGAATGGGAAAACGGGGCTCCTCTTGAGTCCTGGCAGGACCCTTGGGGTTCCTGTTTGAGTGGGGACGGGTGGGAAGGGAACGTCTTGGGTGACAGCACAGGTGTAAAGGAGCCTCTCAGGGTCCAAGATGGAAGGGGTGATTTTGCCTGAGACGCCTCAGCAGAGAAAGGCCTCACCCCACCTTTAGGGGAGAAGCTTCTGATTTTTCTCGAATTGAGGCGGGGCCCTCTCAAGTTACGACGGGGACCCCAGGGACCAGCCCCTGTGGCATCAGGAGAGGCCAGTCTCTGTGAGAGTTGAGAAACTTCTCTGGGGATTCCTCCCCAGTCATGGCCGGGTCCTCGGCCTCATGTGGTACTGAGGCCGGATAGTGAGCTTTCCTATCCCATGCTGACATAGGTCTTGGGGTTCCACTGGAGCCCCCACAGGGGTGTCAGGCCTTGTCTCGCCAGTAGTCGTGAATGGCCATTTTCCTCCCCAGGTTCAGCATCAGTATTTGTCTCCCTGTGTTGGATAAACAGGAATATGTGGCTTGCCCTCGAGGTACCCCAGGGCTGTCACTCATGCCAGTGTGTTGGGAATCAAGCCTCGGGGTGACAGTTGAGGCAGTGCAGGCAGTCAGGTTCATCTGGAGTTGACGAGGCATTTGGGGGTGTTTGGGATTGGTGATCCAACTCCTGAGGCTCCTCTTGACTCTCCTGGTTCTAGCGCCTCCGCTTGGATGCCGGGGCAGCGACCGGAACCCTTTCCCCATAGAGCAGGGAAAGGGCTGCTCATCTGGAGCTAAGCAGGTCAAAACGGGGCTTCTTTTGAGTAGCAGATGAACCCTCGGGGTTCCTCTCGAGTGGAGGCCTATGTGATGGGGTACTTCTTGGGTCACAGCAAATGTGTGAAGGAGCCTTTTGAGGTCCAGGAGGGAATAGGTGATTTCCCTTGAGATGCAGCAGCGGACAATGGCCTCACCCCGCCTTCAAGGCTGAAGCTTCTGATTTTTCTCGAGTTGTGGAGGCTCCCTCTCGAGTTACGACAAAGACCCCAGGAAACTGCCCCTGTGGCCTCAGGAGAGGCCAGTCTCCATGTGAGTTGTGAGGCACCTCTGGGGATTCCTCTCCATTCGACCTCGGGTCCTCAGTTCTCGTCTGGTGCTGAGGTAGGAGCCTGAGCTTTCCTCGCTCATGCTGACATAGGTCTTGGGGTTCCCCTAGAGTGCCCACAGGGGATTTGGGCCTCATCTCACTGGGATTTGTTTATGGCCTCATTCCTCCCCAGCTGCAGCAACAGTGTCTGGCTCTCCGAGGAGCGAAACAGGTATCTGTAGCTTGCCCTCGATGTACCTCAGGGCTGTCGCACGTGCCAGTGTGTTGAAACGATCCTAGGGGTGACAGTCGAGGAAGTGCAGGGCAGTCAAGTTCAATTGGAGTGGACGAGGCATTTGGGGGTCTTGGAGAATAGTGGTTCGATCTCTGAGGCTCCTCTCAACCCTCCTGGTGAGAGCGCCTCCTCGTGGGATGCGAGGGGACTGCCAGGAACACTTTCCCGATGGAGCAGGGAAAGGGCCCCTCATCTGCAGTTGAGCAGGGGAAATTGGAGCTCCTCTTGAGTCGTGGAGGGATCCTCGCTGTTCCTCTCAAGTGGGGACTAGTGGGCAGTGAACTTCGTGGGTCACAGCAAGGGTGTGAAAGAGCTTTTCGAGGTCTAATAGAGAAGGGGTGATTTTTCCCCTAGACACTGCAGAGGACAAGAGCCTCACCATGCCTGCAGGGGAGAAGCTTCTGGTTTTTCTCGAGTTGCAATGGGGTCCTTTCAAGTTACGACCCCAGGGACCAGCACCTGTGGTGTCAGGAGAGGCCACTCTCTGTGAAAGTTGTGAAACTTCTCTGGGGATTCCTCCTCAGTTGTTGCCGGGTCCTCAGTCCTCCTCTGGTATTGACCGGAGCATGAGCTTTCCTCTCCCATGCTGACATATGTCTTGGGGTTCCCCTGAAGCCCCCACAGGGGAGTCAGGCCTGGTCTCACCTGGAGACGTGCATGGCCGCTTCCCTCCACAGGTGCAGCAGCAGTGTTCGGCTCCCCATCGAGCGGACATAGGGATCAGTTGCTTGCCCTTGAGGTACCCCAGGGCTGTCACAAGTGCCAGTGTGTCAGGAGTGGAGCCTCGGTGTGACAGTCAAGTCAGTGCAAGGCAGTCAGGTTCATCTCGAGTCGCTGAGGCATTTGGGGGTTTGAGGAATGGTGCCCCGACCCCTGACTCTCCTCCCAACTCTCCTGGTTCTAGCATCGTATATTCTTGCCTCCCTTTTCGAAGATAAGTTGTCCATAGGTGTGTGGAGTTATCTCTGGGCTTTTTATTTTGTTCCATTGATCTATATTTCTGTATTTGTGCCAGTACCATTTTGTGTTAATGACTGTGGCTTTGTAGCAGAGCATGAAATCAGGCAAGTTGATTCCTCCAATTCCATTTTTTCTCAAGCTTCACAAATTCAAAAGAATTAAAATCATTCCAAGTGGCATTTCTGACCATAATGCATTAAGATTAGATCTCAATTACAGGAGGAAAACTATTAAAAATTCTAACATATGGAGGCTAAACAACACACTTCTGAATAACCAACAAATCACAGAAGAAATCAGAAAAGAAATCAAAATATGCATAAAAATGCATGAAAATGAAAAAACAACAACCCAAACCCTGAGGAAACGATTAAAGCAGTGCTACTAGGAAAGTTCATAACAATACAGGCATCTCTTAAGAAATAAGAAAAAAAGTCAAATAAATAACCTAACTCTACACCTAAAGCAACTAGACAGGGAAGAAATGGAGAATGCCAGAGTTAGTAGAAGGAAAGAAATCTCAAAAATTAGGGCAGAAATAAATGCAAAATAAACAAAAGATACCATAGCAAAAATCAACAAAGCAAAAAGCTGGTTCTTTGAAAGGATAAATGAAATTGACAAACCATTAGACAGACTCATCAAGAAACAAAGAGAGAAAAACCAAATCAATAAAATTAGAAACGAAAATGGAGAGATCACAACAGACAACACAGAAATACAAAGGATGATAAGAGACTACTATCAGCAATTTTATGCCAATAAAATTGACAACGTGGAAAAAGTGGAAAAATTCTTAGAAAAGCACAACTTTCAAAAACTGAACCAGGAAGAAATAGAAAATCTTTTTTTTTTCAATTATTGGGCACAGTTTATATTACCATCAATATTTTCATCAATACATTGATTATCCTTAAAGTTTTCTTAAAACTAACTGATGTTTGTTTTTTTGTTTATAAGCAAAGATAGGAAAATTAAAATGACATTCAAGTTTACAACAAGCTAGACACAAATTTAATATAAATGTG
>SJYC01135922.1:0-40321 GCA_006408675.1 Madoqua kirkii
TGTATCCGAGACAGTAAAAGAGACAAGGTGTATAAGTCTTTTGGGCTCTGTGGGAGAGGGCGAGGGTGGGATGATTTGGGAGAATGACACTTAAACGTGTATATTATCATATGTGAAACAAATCTCCAGTCCAGGTTTGATGAATGATACAGGGTGCTCTGGGCTGATGCACTAGGATGACCCAGAGGGATGGGATGGGGAGGAGGTGGGAGGGGGTTTCAGGATTGGGAACACATGTACACCTGTGGTGGATCATGTCACTGTATGGCAAAATCAATATAATATTGTAAAGTAATTAGCTTCCAACAAAAGTAAATAAATTCATATTAAAAATACACCAGCTCATTTTGCTCTTTATTACAACAACAGCTTTGGTCAAGTTTTACAGTTTTCTGGAAAAAGCAGGCTGCTTGCCACTTCTTGTTGAGAAGTCATCTAAAAGTACAGATTAACCTATTCAGGGAAGCAAGAGTGACCACTCACACAGCACTCCCCTCTGACCTCTTTTCTCGTGTAATGGTACATTATATCCTAGAAGTATCTTTACACAGCTCTAAAACTGAAGGGAAACATGTTTTTACAAACCTGGGATCTGGGGCCTGATGGCAAAAGAATAATTTTTCCAAACGGAAAACTGAATACTTACAGCCAAGAACTTGCAATAAAAACACTCTAGATCATTTCTCTCTTCATTACAACAGCAAATATAGCCAAATTTTTGAATTTTTCTAAAGAAACAGACTGATTTCCATTTCTTGCTGGGAAGTTATCTGACGGTATGGATTCAGGTAATGAAACATAAGGCAGCCAACACTCATAGAACACTCTCCCCTGACCTCTTTTCTCACAGAATGGTACATTGTGTCTCAGGAGTGTCTTTACACAGGTCTGAATAACCAGAGAGTCATTTTTTGTGAAGCTGGGAATTGGGGTGGCCTGTTGGCAAAACAACAAACTGATACCAAATCAGTAAAGGAATACATCAAGCCTGTATATTGTCACCCTGCTTATTTAATTTCTATGCAGAATACATCATGAGAAATGCTGGACTTGATGAAGCACAAGCTGGAATCAAGTTTTCCGAGAAAAATATCAGTAATCTCAGATATCACATGACATCACCCTTATGACAGAAAGTGAAGAAGAACTAAAGAACCTCTTGATGAAAGTGAAAGAGGAGAGTAAAAAAGTTGGCTTAAAATTCACCATTCAGAAAACTAATATCATGGCACGTGGTCTCATCACTTCATGTCAAATCCATGGGGAAACAGTGACAAACTTTATTTTGGGGGAGGGGACTTCAAAATCACTGCAGATGATGAGTGCAGCCATGAAATTAAAAGATGCTTGCTCCTTGGAAGAAAAATTATGAATAACCTAGGCAGCATATTATAAAGCAGAGACATTACTTTGCAAGCAAATGTCCATCTAAAACTATGTCCATCTAAAACATAGTCAAAACTATGTTTATTTTCAAGTAGCCATGCATCAATATGAGTTGGACTATAAAGAAAGCTGAGCACTGAATAATGCTTTTGAACTGTGGTATTGGGGAAGACTCTTGAGATTCCCTTGGACTCCAAGGAGATCCAACCAATCCATCTTGAGGGGAATCAGTGCTGAATATTCATTGTAAGGACTGATGCTGAAGCTGAAATACATTGACCACATGATTCAAAGAACAGACTCATTTGAAAAGATCCTGATGCTGGGAAAGATTGAGAGTAGGAAAAGAAAGGGATGACAGAGGAAGAGATGGTTGGATGGCATAACAGACTCAATGCACATGAGTTTAATTAAACTCTGAGAGATGGTGATGGATAGGGAGGCCTGGCGTGCTGCAGTCCATGGGGTTGCAAAGAGTCAGACACAACTGAGTGACTGAACTGACTGACTGGTGGCAAAAGAAACCTGTGTGTTTGGAGCTTAAACCTGCCAGAAAACCCCACTGCCACTGATTCATTTTTCTCTACACTGTAGCAGTAGTTTTGGTCACTATTTTAGTTTTCTGAAATAAAATGATGCTTCCTACTTCTGGTTGGGAAGTGATTTGAGAGTACAGTTTCTTCTAAGTGGAGTATCAACAGATATGGCCATGAACACTCACCAAACACTCTCCCCTGATATATTTTCTCATGAAATGGCATATTGTGTCCTAGATGTGTCTTTATAAAATTATGTAACAGCTAGCAAATGTGTTTCTGTGAATCTGGGAAGTGGGCTCTCATGGTAAAGTCTTCATTTTGTATATTTTGAAGTGGCATAATTGCAGCATCACACCTGCCAGAAAAACACAATTGTCTCTTCATTATAACAAGCTTTTGAGTTTTCTGAATGCAAGAGGCTGCTTGCCACTTCTTGCTAGGAAGTTATTTGACAGTATGTTTCACCTAATCATAGTATAAATCAGTATGGCATCCAACACTCACAGAAGACTCTCCCCCTGTCCTCTTTTCTCATGTAATGGTACATTGTGTCCAAGGAATACCTTTAAACAGCTCTAAAACTTCAGGGAAACATGATTTTATGAACCTGAGAATTGGGGTCTGATGGCAAGTGCAATACGTTCCCCTAGTATAATCTGGATAGTTGCAGCCTTACACTTTCCAGAAAAACACACTTGTTCACATTTTGCATTACAACAATGTTCATGATATTGAGCTTTCTGAAATAAAAAGGATATCACTTTCAGCCAGGAAGTCATCTGTAAGTACACTTTCACCTAATCATGGTAACAACAGGTATGGCAGTCAGCACTTACAAAAAGCACTACCCTGACTTCTTTTCTCATAAGATGATACAGTGGGTCCTAAGTTTGTCTTTACACAACTCTGAAACTTCCAGTAAACATGCTTTTGTGACCTGGAAATTTGTCCCTTATGGTAAAAGTAATATTTTCCACCTGTGGAAGCTGGATAATTTCAGCCTCAATTCTGATAGATAAACACTGGTTAATTTTCTCTTCATTACAACCACAGCTTTCATGAAGCTTCTGAGTTTAAAAAAAAAAAAAAAAAAAAACAGACAGCCTGCCATTTCATGCTGGGAAGTCATCTGCCAGTACCAGTTCACCTAATCAAGTTAACAACAGGTATGGTACTCAACTCTCACAGAACACGCTCCCCTGACCTTTTTTCTCATGGGATGGTACACTGTGTCCCAGGAGTGTCTTTACATAGCTCTGAAACTACAGGGAAACATGTTTTTGTGAACCTGGGAATTGGGACATTATGGCAAAAAAATACTTTTCCCCAGTGAACCTTAGATAGTTGCAGCATTATACTTGGTAGAAAAAACGCACTTGTTAATTTTCCCCTGCATTACAAAAGCACCTTTGATCATGATTTTGTTTTCTGAAACAAAAATGATTCTATTAATTTCTTGCTGTAAATTGATCTGCCAGTACAGTTTCACTTCATCTGAGTAACAAGTTATGTAAGTTGAAGGTCTCACTTGCAAGTCATCTGACAGTTCAGTTTAACCTGATCAGGGCAACAATAGATATGGCAGCCAACACTCAAAGAACACTCTGTTCTGAGCTCTATTCTCATGTAATGGTACAGTGTTTCTTTTTTTAATTTATTTATTTTAATTGGAGGCCAATTACTTTACAATATTGTATTGGTTTTGCTATACATTGACATGAATCCTTCACAAGTATACATGTGTTCCCTATCTTGAACCCCCCTCCCACCTCCCTCTCCATATAATCCCTCTGAGTCATCCCAATGAACCAGCCTGAGCATCCTGTATCATGCATCGAACCTGGACTGGAGATTCCTTTCACATATGATAATATACATGTTTCAAACCATTTTCTCAAATAATCCCACCCTCGCCCTACCCACAGAGTCCAAAAGACTGTTCTATACATCTGTGTCTCTTTTTCTGTCTTGTATACAGGTTTGTCGTTCAGTTCAGTTGCTCAGTCATGTCCAACTCCTTGCGACCCCATGAACTGCAGCACACCAGGACACCCTGTCCAACAGAAACTCCCAGAGTTCACCCAAATTCATGTCCATGAGTCAGTGATGCCATCCAGTCATCTCATCTCTCGTCCTCTTCTCCTCCTGCCTCCAATCCCTCCCAGCATCAGTCTTTTACAATGAGTCAATTCTTTGCATCAGGTGGCCAAAGTACTGGAGTTTCAGCTTTAGCATCATTCATTTCAAAGAACACCCAGGACTGATCTCCTTTAGAATGGTCTGGTTGGATCTCCTTGCAGTCCAATGGACTCTCAAGAATCTTCTCCAACAAGACAGTTCAAAAGCATAAATTCTTCAATGCTCAGCTTTCTTCACACTCCAACTTTCACATCCATACGTGACCACTGGAACAAGAATAGTCTTGACTAGACGGACCTTTGTTGGTAAAGTAATGTCTCTGCTTTACAATATATTATCTAGGTTGGTCATAACTTTCCTTCAAAAGAGTAAGTGTCTTTTAATTTCATGGCTGCAATCACCATCTGCAGTGATTTTGGAGCCCTCCAAAATGAAGTCTGACACAGTTTCCACTGTTTCCCCATCTATTTTCCATGAAGTGATGGGACCAGATACCATGATCTTCATTTTCTGAATGTTGTATTTTAATTTAAGCCAAAATTTTCAGTCTCCTCTCTCACTTTAATCAAGAGATGCTTTAGTTCTTCTTCACTTTCTGCCATAAAGGTGGTATCATCTACATATCTGAGGTTATTAATATTTCTCCCGGCAATCTTGATTCCAGCTTATGCTTCTTCCAGCTGTATTTCTCATTATATACTCTGCATATAAGTTAAGTAAGCAGGGTGACAGTATACAGTCTTGAGGTACTCCTTTTCCTATTTGGAACCAGTTTGTTGTTCCATGTCCAGTTCTAATTGTTGCTTCCTGACTTGCATACAGGTTTCTCCAGAGGCAAGTCAGGTGGTCTGGTATTGCCATCTCTCAGAATTGTCCACAGTTGATTGTGATCCACACAGTCAAAGGCTTTGGCATAGTCAATAAAGCAGAAATAGATGTTTTTCTGGAACTCTCTTCCTTTTTCAATAATCCAGCAGATTATGGCAATTTGATCTCTGGCTCCTCTGCCTTGTCTAAAACCAACTTGAACATCTGGAACTTCGCAGTTCATGTATTGCTTAAGCCTGACTTGGAGAGTTCTGAGAATTTATCATTACCATCTTTCTAAATTCCAATATATATGTATTAGTATACTGTATTGGTATTTTTCTTTCTGGCTTACTTCATTCTGTATAATAGGCTCCAGTTTCATACACCTCATTATAACTGATTCAAATATATTCTTTTTAATGGCTTTTTAATGGCTGAGTAATACTCCATTGTGTATATGTACCACAGCGTTCTTATCCATTCATCAGCTGATGAATATCTAGCTTGCTTTCATGTCCTGGCTATTATAAACAGTGCTGAGATGAACACTGAGAGTCTCTTGGACTGCAAGGACATCCAACTAGTCCATTCTAAAGGAGATCAGCCCTGGGTGTTCTTTGGAAGGAATGAGGCTAAAGCTGAAACTCCAGTACTTTGGCCATCTCATGTGAAGAGTTGACTCATTAGAGAAGTGTGGTGCTGGGAAGGACTGGGGGAAAGAGGAAGGACGACAGAGGATGAAATTGCTGAATGGAACCACTGACTCAATGGACATGAGTTTGAATGAACTCTGGGAGATGGTGATGGACAGGGAGGTCTGGCACGCTGCAGTTCATGGGGTCACAAAGAATCATACATGACTGAGCAACTGAATTGAACTGAACTGGGATGAGCATTGGGGTACACGTGTCTCTTTCAGTTCTGGTTTCCTCGGAGTGTATACCCAGAAGTGGGATTCCTGGGTCATATGGCAGTTCTATTTCCAGTTTTTAAAGGAATATCCACACTGTTCTCCATAGTGGCTGTATAGATTTGCATTCCCAACAACAGTGTAGGAGGGTTCCCTTTTCTCCACATCCTCCCCAGCATTTATTGCTTGTAGACTTTTGGGTTCTAGATTAGTAATCACATCATCATGAAAATCTGGATCATGAAGATTTTTTTGTACAGTTCTTCCGTGTATTCTTGCCACCTCTTCTTAATATCTTTTGCTTCTGTTAGGTCCATACCATTTCTGTCCTTTATCGAGCCCATCTTTGCATGAAATGTTCCCTTGGTATCTCTATTCTCCATAGTGGCTGTATAGATTTGCATTCCCAACAACAGTGTAGGAGGGTTCCCTTTTCTCCACATCCTCCCCAGCATTTATTGCTTGTAGACTTTTGGGTTCTAGATTAGTAATCACATCATCATGAAAATCTGGATCATGAAGATTTTTTTGTACAGTTCTTCCGTGTATTCTTGCCACCTCTTCTTAATATATTTTGCTTCTGTTAGGTCCATACCATTTCTGTCCTTTATCGAGCCCATCTTTGCATGAAATGTTCCCTTGGTATCTCTGATTTTCTTGAAGCGATCTCTAGTCTTTCCAATTCTGTTCTTTCCCTCTATTTCTTTGCATTGATCACTGAAGAAGGCTTTCTTATCTCTTCTTGCTATTCTTTGAAACTCTGCATTCAGATGCTTATATCTTTCCTTTTCTCCTTTGCTTTTCACCTCTCTTCTTTTCACAGCTATTTGTAAGGCCTATGCTAGCGATGGAATGAAATACCAACATAATCGAGTCATTTGAATCCTTTTCTTTATTCTTCTTATTCTCTTATTCTCTCTGCTTCTTCTTGTAGCTGCCTTATTTTATATCTGATGCACAAGTTTACAGGGCAAGTTGCCAAAACACTATGATTCAAAGATTATACAGTGCGCAGGTGCGGGGCGGGATAACCTTTACCGTAACTTATTTACTGCAGCTAAGACTTTGTTTTGGGGAACTTCCTTATCAACTTAGAATCCATTTTGACCCTGGGTCTGTTCCTTTTTGAAGGGTCAGAGAAACATCCTTGTGTGCAAGAAATGTTCTTTTCCATGGGGTCAAAGGATTCTTGGCTGAAGATCTCGTTTGCAAGAATATTCAGCCCTGACAGGGAGCCTTGTTTGCAAGAGTCTTCCCAGCCTCCCTTATACTTTATTCCCTACATCTCCCCCTTTCTTTTCTTGCAGGTGCTAATTAAGCGCCAGAATACACAAAGCTTCTTTTTTCAGTTGTTTCTCTTCTCACCAGCGCCAGTACACTGTAAACGCCATGAAACATAAAGCAACAATTAACAAAGTATTCACAAAGGATGTTGTTAACAATGTAGATACATGCCCTAAAGGATTGAGGTTATCTAATCCTTCTTGAAGATTCTTAAGTATATCAGAACCAATCATATCAGGCAGTGTCTTACTAAAAGTTGACAAAATAGTTTGTTCCAATTCCATAATTTCAGCAGTTAAATTCTGGTGTCCCACCAAAGACCTTCTCACTTTTTCCCAGGCCTCAATCATTTTAAAGGGAACAGGGGTTACACATAGGTGAGATGTATTCCAATCACATTTTAACACACTCCTTGTAGCTAACACAGTTATTTGATCTCCTAGCCAGAAAACAATGTGTTGTAAATTCAATACATCGGTAGCCAATTAAGAGTCCAAATCATGCTCTTGTTGCCACAATAGATGAGCATCTTTATGCCACTCCTTGATGAAATCAGCAGTCTGTATGCCTTGACGCAAAGCAAGACCTGCTACAGTTGCTGTTGCTGTTACTGAAACCCAGGCGAGAATTGATGTGATGACGATGCCAAGCATTCTTCGGGATCTATGGAGAAGAGTATGTACAGCATTCACAAAATGAATGACAGCAAAAGAGCCCAACCAGGGTCGAGTAAGATTAATAGGTAACCAGAGTTCAGTCCGTGCTTTCACAATAATCAAAGAGTAATTACTGGAATGAACCATCTTGTTCTCAACATTTTTCCACCAGGAACAGTTTATACATTGAGTCAAGTTACAATCAGAACATGATATAACTCCCAAAATTTCATTCCAAGTCCATTGCCCATACAGTAAAGAGTAAGGATATTTTACACATGCTATAGCAGAGTTTCTTTTCTGCTCATTTTCCAGTCTGCAAAGGGAGCCCATCTCCTTTTTAATAATGGAGAGCTTGGCTAACATGACAGAATAGGAAGACCGTGAATACACTTCCTTTCATGGGCACACCACAATGACAGCATTTACAGGGCAACCATTGATAAGAAAGACCAGAATCTGCCAGAAAAGATCTTCTACAACTAAAGATATACAGAAGGAACCACAACAAGACAGGTAGGATGGGCAGTGTACAGGTAGACTCACAACACATATCTGGGAAGACAGTGCACAAACAAGGAGAATAATTACAATTGCAGACATTCTCTCCAAGGAAGAAAGGGTCTGAGACCCACATTAGGCTCCTCAGCCCAGAGGTCCTTGACTGGGAAGAAAAGACTGCAGAACTCTTTTGCCTCGAAGACCAGTGGGACTTCTGAGACCCAGGAGGATGTGGGAAACAGACTCCATTCCTAAAAGGTGCACACAAAATCTCACATGCTCTAGGACCCAGGGCAGAGGCAGTAATCTGAAAGGAGCCTGAGTCAGACTCAACTGCTGATCTTCAAGGGCCTCCTGGACAGACAGGAGGTTCCTGGAGCTCCCCTGGGGACATAGACACTGGAGGCAGCCATTTTGGGGAACACATTCTAACACATGGACACTGGTGCTGGCTGCCATTTTGGCGTCTTCCCTCTACCTCATTAGCACTGGGACCCAGCGCCACCCACTAGCTTATCCTCAGCAGTACTGTGCTACCTCAAGCCAAGCAACTAGCTGGGCAGAAGGAAGGCTGCCTTAGGAGCCCCTGAGCCTGCAGCCACACCAAGATACAACCCTATCCACCAGAGAACCCAGAACTTGGCCCCCAAACCTGGTGTGCAGGCACTAGCCCGGGACCCCAGGGCCCAGTAGCCAGAGACCCTGGGACCCAGTTCTGCCCCCTGGTGGATAGGCATCAGCCCCAGGACCCACTGACCTCCTGCCCTGCCCACAAGCAGACTGACACAATTTTATAGTAATTCTCAAAATCAGGTAGTATGTGTTGTACAACTTTATTCTTCATTTTAAATTTCTCTGGTTGTGTCAGTTCCTTGCATTTCCATATACATCTTAGAATCACATTTTAAATTTATACAGTAAAGCCTGCTTGAATTTTCACTGAGATTAGACGGAATCCACCACAGGCAAATTTCAAAATTCAGGTTTTTTGCTTTAGATGTTTTGAGGCTCTCTTGTTAGGTGCCTATTTGTTAATTGTTCTACCGCCTTGATAGATTGACACTTTTCCCATTATATAATGTCTTCTTGATATGTAAATTCATCTAATAAGGGATCTTGGGAATTTGGAGGCTAAAGCAGAAAAAAGATAAGCCCATGAAAGGCAGTAACACACAGTAAGCTTTACTGCATGGCACCTGGACAGGACTGTCTGAGAAAATTCCTCACAGCATAAGACTATCCAGAGGCTACAGGTCAGGGGCCACCATCCAGAAGGTGATAGCAAGGGAACTCCTGGGCCACCATCCAGAAGGTGATAGCAAGGGAACTCCTGGGGAAGAAGGGAACTACAAAGAGCTCACACGTCAATGATGTTGTTAAGCATAATAACATGGCATCCATCCGTATGTCTTCCTTAGGAAAATGTCTGTTCAGGTCTTCTATTTTTTAATCAGATTGCTTATTTTTTGTCATTGTATGATTTCTTTTTATGTTTTGGATGTCAGTGCCTTATCAGACATATGATTTGCAAATATTTTCTCCCCTTCAGTAGATAGCCTTTTCATTTTGTTGATGGTTACATTTGCTGTGTAGAAGTTTTAAATGTAATACAGTTCCACTTGCTTACTTTTGCCTTTTTAGCATCTATTGAGATGATCATATAATTTTCGTCCTTCATTTCATTAATGTGGTATAGTACACTGACTGATTTGTAGATGCTGAACCATCCTTCCATCCCTGGAATAAATCCAACTTAATAATTTTATATGATCCTTATAATGTATTGAATTTGACTAGTTAGTATTTTGTTGAGGATTTTTGCATCTATGTCCATCAAGATGGCTTCCCTTGTGGCTCAGTAGCAAAGAATCTGCCTGCCAATGAAGGAGATGTGGGTTTGATCCCGGGGTCGAGAAGATCTCCTGGAAAAGGAAACGGCAATCCACTCCAGTATTCTTGCCTGGGAAATCCCATGGACACAGAACTATACTGTGACCATGTTGAAAACTCGATTCTCCTCCTTCTCTAGTTGGTTGTTGCTCCTTGTTGTAGTCATTGCTCCAACTTTTTAAATGATTTTTCTGAACGGATTTTGAAAGGTCTATGTTCTTTGCTGTGTTTAGCTACTGAAATCTCCATTCCATTATCTTAGTGATCACCTGGTATTTCATCGGAGATTTCCTGGAATGCCCAGATTCAGCTAATTTTTCTTAATTGTTCACTTTATTGCTGTGAATCCTTGATTTTTTTCCCAGAATCTAAATTTGGTTCTGACTATTCTTGCCGATTTATTATCAGATTTTGTAGAGGGACAGGCTTGTGTTGTTTCCTATCCACAAATCTTCTCTTATGTCACTATTTTATCTAGGAAAAATAATGGAGATTCTATCTACCTACTATCTACATCTGCTATGTAGAAAGACAAAAAAAAAAAAAAAAAAAAAAAACAGAAAGAAAGAGAGAAAAATAAGCCATGAAATTTAAATGGTTCCTGGTGGGAGGAGGTAAGTCACAGAAGCTAGATTTCCTTAAATAAACTTCTTGTAGATTTTACTTTGGATCCACATATTTTGTTGTTGTTATTGTTTAGTCGCTAAAGTGAAAGTGGAGTCGCTCAGTCATGTCTGACTCTGCGACCCCATGGACTGTAGCCTACCAGGTTCCTCCATCCATGGGATTTTCCGGGAAATAGTACTGGAGTGGGTTGCCATTTCCTTCTCCAGGGGATCTTCCTGATCCAGAGACTGAACCCAGTTCTCCTGCATTGCAGAAAGATGCTTTACTCTCTGAGCCATCAGGGAAGTCCATTAGTCACCAAGTCATATCCAGTTCTTTTGTGTTCCAGTAGACTATTGCCCACTAGGAACCTCTGTCCATGGGATTTCCCAGGCACGAATACTGGAATGGGTTGCCATGCCCTCCTCCAGGGGATCTTCCTGAAGCAGGAATCAAAGCCACATCTCTTATGTCTTCTGCATTTGCAGGCAGGTTCTTTATGACTAACGCCACCTGGGAAGCCAGAATTTATTGTTCAGTTACTAAATTGTGTCCAACTCTTTGTGACCCCATGGACTGTAGCCCTCCAGGCTCCTCTGTCTTTTGCATTGGCAGGTAGGTTATTTATCACTGAATCACCAGGGAAGCCACCACATTTTTAAATAAATATAAATATTTTTAAATAAATATAAAAAAATTAAAGGATTACCTAAACAAACCATTCTTTGAGTCATAAACTTGCTAAAGGGTAACATTTATGTGGGTAAGTTTAGATTTCAACACAAGCAATTTAATAACAGATGCTACAGTAGTAACTATTATGCTAAACTAGGTAAATATTGAGACATAACACAGGCAAATTACCTAGTAAATCAATAAACATTAGCACCCTTCCACCACTACAGAAGCAGGTTTGATCCCTGGGTCAGGAAGATCCCCTGAAGGATGGCATGGCAACCCACTCCAGTATTCTTGCCTGGAGAATCCCATGGACAGAGCCTGGTGGGCTACAGTCCATAGGGTGGCAGAATCAGGCACTACTGAAGCAACTTAGCATGCATGCATATACCAATACTTTACTTGAGGCAAGAAAGCATAATTACTTTGTCACCTTTGTTCTAGGCCCATACACAGGGCTTATTATGTCTAATCAGTGAAAACAATAAAACAAGGCTATGATTATAAACATCTGACCTTCAAGCTACCTTTTGACTAATGATGAGGGAAAAAGTGCCTATTACTAATAGTTATCTTAGTTTCACATTTTCTATAAAAAAATGAAGGTTTGGAAAACATTATTTTCGATCATGTAAATATACACGAACACATCCCTTGACTCCAATAAGCGTGTTCATCAAAATTGAAATACCTTCCACCCCTATTTTGTTACCAGCACAACTAATCCACATGTAGCAGATATATTCCTTTCTCCCAGAGAACCACATCCTGTTTTGCCAGCAACTAACTCTTCAAAACTTTGCTTCTTGAAATAATACTGCAACTCCAACCACCACTCTACATTTCCACTGTTCCCACTTGTTATTTCCTACCTGGTCTACTGAATGGCCAGACTAGCTTTTTTCAGCCTCCATTCTTATCTTTTTCTAAATTCATTTTCCATTATGCCCCTAGAGTATTTTTAGAATAATTTTTAAATTGAGCATTCAACCCTTTAAATTTGTTCAGTAATTGCTTTGCTTCTATCGATTATTGTTTTCTCATTATTTAGTGTGCCGATTTTTCAGAATATTTTCCTAAAAGACTCAAGACTCAGCAGAATTGTTTCAGTCTCCGTGGGTGATAAGACAGAAGCTGGATGGATAAGGTTCTCTTGTCATCTCTATTCTTCAACCTTCAAACAACTTGCTCATTTTTTTTATAAACCTTTGTTTGTAAAACAGATTCCCTAACTTTCTTCATGGTTTTGCTCCTACCCATCTCTTCAGATTCTGTTTACTGTTAAAATTTTCTTCACTAGCCCTATACACCCAGCCATTTTAGTCTTCAGTTTCCTGAATTAAAGATGTTGTTTCATACGTTTATTGGTTGAACAGCTATTTCTTCCACTTGTAATGCTATTCTCTGTGGCTTAGGAAACCTCTGAAGCAATCTCAGTTTATAAAAGCCCCAAGTCAGTTTGTTGTTTTCCTTCTTGGTTCCTATAGCACTCTATACACACTTATACGTCTACAACTCTTGTGTCATTATTTACTAACACTTGTAAACTTGGAGTGCCAAAGAATTGATGGTTTTGAACTATGGTGTTGGAGAAGACTCTTGAGAGTCCTTTGGACTGCCAAGGAGATCCAAGCAGTCCATCCTAAAGGAAATCAGTCCTGAATGTTCATTGGAAGGACTGATGCTGAAGCTGAAACTCCAATATTTTGGCCACCTAATATGAAGAGCTGACTCATCTGAAAAGACCCTGATGCTGGGAAAGGTTCAGGGCAGAAGGGAACGACAGAGGATAAGATGGTTGTATGGCATTACTGACTCAATGGACATGGGTTTGCGTGGGCTCCAGGAGTTGGTGATGGACAGGGAGGCCTGGTGTGCTACGGTTCATGGGGTCGCAGAGTCGGACACGACTGAGCAGCTTAACTGTGATTTTGGACAAATAACCTCTTTGATACCTTGACTTCCTCACCTGTAAAATGAGCATCAGTAGGGTATAATATCTAGCTCACAGAGATGTTAGAAAGGTTAAATGTGGTAATATATGAAAGGGTTTAAACAAGTGCTTGGCACATTAGATATATTCAAATGTTAGATATAACTATGGTTACTAGTAATACCACCAACTACCACCATTCATCTTGCTAGCGACGGAATGAAACACCAACACGGCCGAGTGGTTTGAATCTGTTTTTCTATTTTTTTTATTTTTTTATTATTTTTTCATCATTTTCATTATTTTTTTTATTTTCTTTATTTTCTTTATTTTTTTTATTTTCTTTATTTTTCTTATTTTTTTTATTTTTTTGCTGCTTTTTGCAGCTGTCTTATTTTATATCTTTTTTACAACAATTTACAAGGCAGGTTGCCAAACACTATGATTTAATGACTATACCATGTGCAGGCGCGGGGCAAGATAACCTTTACCTTAACTTATTTACTGCAGCTAAGACTTTATTTGGGGGAACTTCCTTATCAACTCAGAGTCCTTGTGACCCTGGGTTTGTTCTATTTTGAAAGAGCAGAGAAACATCTTTGTGTGCAAGAATTTTCCCAGCCTCTCTTTTACTTTGTTCCCAACATCTCCCCCTTATTTATTTTTTTAAGCCTTTGAGACATTTATGTTGATGTTTTGTAAAGCAAGGTGTAAAGCTGTAGGTGGCCAGCCTCTAGCCTCGCCAGCCCCTCTCGCGGCTGTGCCTGTCTTAGGTTGCCCTCTTCTGAGGGTCTTACCCGTCATTGGCTATCTAGCCACCTCTTAGGGGCTAGGCGGAATCTCTCTAGATGATGGACATCTAGAATTTTTTATTATTTATATGTCTTGGTTTGCTTTAACAAATTGTAGGATGGTCTGAATCTTCTCTGCTTTACATTTTAGTTGTTTTTCTTTTTGCCAGCGCCAGTAGACTATAAAAGCAATGATACATAAAGCAACAATTAACAAAGTATTTACAAAGGATGTTGTTAACAATGTAGATACATGCCCTAAAGGGTTAAGGTTATCTAATCTTTTTTGAAGATTTTTAAGTACATCAGAACCAATAATATCAGGCAGCATCTTACTAAAAGTTGACAAAATAGTTTGTTTCAATTTTATAATTTCAGCAGTTAAATTTTGGTGTCTCACCAAAGACCTTTTCACTTTTTTTCAGCCCTCAGTCATTTTAAAGGGAACAGGGGTTACACATAGGTGAGATGTATTTTAATCACATTTTAACACACTCTTTGTAGCTAACACAGTTACTTGATCTTTTAGCCAGGACACAGTGTGTTGTAAATTTAATACATCAGTAGCCAATTGAGCGTCTAAATCATGTTGTTGTTGCCACAATAAATGAGCATCTTTATGCCACTCTTTGACGAAATCAGCAGTCTGTATGCCTTGATGCAAAGCAAGACCTACTACAGTTGTTGTTGCTGTTATTGAAGCCACGGTGAGAATCGATGCGATGACGATGCCAAGCATTTTTTGGGATCGATGAAGAAGAGTTTGTACAGCATTTACAAGATGAGTGAGAGCAAAAGAGTCTGACCAAGGTCGAGTAAGATTAATAGGTAACCAGAGTTCAGTCCGTGTTTTTACAATAACCAAAGAGTAATTACTGGAATGAACCATCTTGCTTTCAACATTTTTTTACCAGGAACAGTTTATACATTGAGTCAAGTTATAGTCAGAACATGATATAACTCCCAAAGTTTCATTTTAAGTCCATTGCCCATACAGTAAAGAGTAAGGAAATTTTACACATGTTATAGCAGAGTAGGATTTGTTAATATGTAAATGAACTTGAAAAGGCCCAAAAGGATCATTAACATTCAAGGTAAAATTTTCAGTCTAAATAGTAAGATTACCTGACACAGCCCACAATTTTTACATATCTCCTTGTATTTGAGGGTGTTTCACCATTTGTAATTGAGGTGGAACCAATGTAAAATGTTGCCATTTTACAGTTTTATTCTCTTGACCATATAGGGTACCATTTATGTGATGCCATTTTAAAGATCGATTAGACCATTTTTTTAGAAATTTTCCATGAGTAGGACTCTAATTTACAATTACATGATTTGAATAATTTATAACTAAACGAGGGTCATGATCTCTGCAACGTTTACTGTTGCAAAGGTGAAGGTCCTTTGCATGGACAGTTCCTGAAACTGGCACACGAATGGGTCGCTCATCCTGCAACTTCACCAGTCTTAATAGAACCCAGATCCTGGAATCATTCACAGAAATGAGAGCATATCCTTGTCCCCCAAAATGAAGTACTGCTGGAATCCATTCCTTTATCTCATCCTTATACCATACCCGGGAATTTTCAAAGCTTTTTGTCTTCTTTTCTGTATTGCCAAAATGCCATTTTGCTGGAGTCATCTTACCTTTTTCCCAGACATCCAAAAAATTAAGAGTTAATAGTGTTTTATTTAATACATCCTTTGGTAATATCACACCCTTCTCCCCCTTTCTTATTTTTTGAAGATACTCACAAAGAGTACGATTAGCTCTTTCAATTATAGCTTGTCCTTGACTGTTATAAGGAATTCCAAAAGTATGCTTAATATGATATTGTTTTAAAAATTGAGATAATTTAGAGGATTGATATGCAGGAGCATTATCAGGTTTTAATTCTATAGGTATGCTCATAATAGCAAAGCAAAATAGTAAATGAGTAATAATGGAGTTAGCCTTTTCTGAACTTAAAGCAGTAGCCCACTGAAAGTGAGAATAAGTATCTATAGTATGATGAACATATTTCTGTTTACCTAATGAGGAAATAAAAACAACATCCATTTGCCAGATTTGGTTAGATTGTAATCCTTTAGGATTTACTCCAGGAGGGGCAAAGGGCAAAACAAATGGTGCACATATGGAACAAGAACCAACAATGTGTTGAACTTGTTTTCGTGTTAACGAATACGTTTTTGTAATCCTTTAGAATTAGTATGATGTAAGCAATGTTCTTGTGTTGCAGACTGTAAAGGATAAAGTAAAGCATCTATATTTGCATTTCCTTGAGATAATGGTCCAGGAAGAGAAGAATGAGCTTGAATATGAGTAAAAAAGACAGGGTTTAGTCATCTGATTAATAATTGTTGAACCTGAAAAAATAATTTATCAATATTAGTTCTTAAAGTTAATGGTAGAGTGGCTTCAGGAAGATAAATACATGAAAAAACTGCATATTTAGAATCAGAAACAACATTAATAGGAAAATCAAAAAAATCTTGTAATGCCAGACAAATGGCCCAAAGTTCAGCAGGCTGCACGGAAGAAAAGGAATGTGGAACAACTTTAGAAGCAGTATCGGTCCAATAGCCAGCAGTATTTTTATTGCCATCTGTAAAAATAGTTTTCCCTTCAACTGGAATATTAGATATGGGAGATTTACAATTACTGGTGTGTGTCGAAGAAAATCTATCAATTTTGATTGAGGATAATGATTAGAAAAATTCCCTGAGTAAGATGCAAGAGCTCTCTGCCAATTTTCATTAAACTGTAAGCAATTAGAAATTTGGGTGGAAGTAAGTTGAGTAATGATTGTTTGAGAGTCATGTCCAATTAACTGGGTAATGCGGCCTCAACCTTTTAAAATGAGGAAAGCAATTCTATCCATATAAGTAGTAAGCTTTTTTGTATAATTATTGGGTAAAAAAAAACCCACTCAATCAACCCTGCAGATTGAGCAATAACTCCAGTAGGAGAATAGGGAGTATGGAACACCTTGAAATATATAGGTTGATCCTGTTGTGGATAAGTAAGAAATCCTTCATTCAACCATTGTTCTACAAAGTGTAATTCCTCTATTGCTTGAGAAGTAAGAGATCGAGGACTATTAAGAGCAGCATCACCCTCTGTCCCGTCCCACGGGACTCGGTTATTCGGGGGGCCGAGGGGGACCAAGCCTGAAAGAGAATGGGCGAGAAAGAGGAGCGAGACCAAGCAAAGGGTTGTCAAGGTCTGTTTAATGCAGGCTGAGAGCCTGTTTTTAAGCACACAGAAGGAGGAAAAGGGGAGGGGTATAATCATGGGGAAATATCTATGACAAAAGTTGCCTACACCTGGAACAATGTAGGTACAGGAAGTCAGCAAGCCGGTTTCTGTACAATTAACTTCTGGGCGTGTAGCCAAGATAAAGGCCAGCAGGCTCTTATGGCCAGAGGCGGTGGGGGTCGTCAGCTTCCAACAACCCTCCAGGGTAGAAAATAAATGACGCAATTGATGTGTAGGGATCGCCAACATGGGATGTAACCAGTTAATATCACCCAAAAGCTTCTGAAAATCATTCAGAGTTTTCAAATTATCTCATCTAATTTGGACTTTTTGAGGCTTTATTCTTTGTTGTTCCAAAACAGCACCTAAATATGAAATAGGAAATTCAGTTTGAATTTTTTCAGGAGCAATTTGATGATTAAAATCACTTAAAGCTTCTTTCTCATGAATAAAAAATTTATCCTGCTCTTCTATAGTAGGAGCAGCCAATAAAAGATCATCCATATAATGATCGAGAAGACATTAGAAAATTGTTGCCTCACAGTGATAAGAGCACAATCAACAAATTCTTGACAAAGTGTAGGGCTATTAATCATTTCTTGAGGCAACACTGTCCATTGATAATGTTTTACGGGCTGCCCATGATTATACACTGGAATAGTAAAAGCACATTTATTTCTATCTTTTATTTGCAAAGGAATATTTAAAAAGCAATCCTTCAAATCTAAAACCATCAAAGACCAATTCTGTGGAATCAAAGCAGGAGAAGGGAGACCTAACTGCAAAGCTCCCATAGGTTCTATACATTTGTTAATTTCTCTTAAATCAGTCAATATTCTCCATTTACCAGATTTTTTTCTTAACGACAAAAACAGGAGAATTCCAAGGAAATGTGGAAGGTTCGATATGGCCAGATTGAAGTTGTTCTTCTACTAATTGTTCTAAAGCCTCGAGCTTCACTTTTGGAAGCGGCCACTGCTCAACCCATTTAGGGACATCAGTTAACCATTTCAAGAGGAGAGCTCGAGGAATCTGAGCAGTGGCTACAAGTTTTCCGATGAGATGGTGAGCGTTGTTCCTAAAGAAGATAAAAGATCCCTTCCCCAAATATTAATAGGTATATTAGCAATGTAAAAGGAAACAAATACTTTTTTTCCATTAGACAATTGGCGTGACAAAGGTTGAGTGCTTCTCCACACATCTGCTATAGATCCTAAGCCTGTTAAAATAAGAGGACTTTTTTCTATTTTCCAGTCATTAGGCCACTGCTGGAGAGAAATAACTGAAACATCTGCTCCTGTATCCACTAATCCTTCAAATTGTCTATTTTCAATAATCAGTGACATTGAAGGGCGAGAGTCATTAATAAGCATTTCCCAAAATATACTTTGTCCTGTACTTCCAAAACCACCGACTCTCTCATTTGAATATGAAGGAAACAGGTGATAAGTAACAAAAGAAGTTGTGCAATCCGTTCCCCTGCCAGTAAAGAAAGAGTCTGTGATGTAGAGACCATAATTAAATTTTTCCCAGCATAGTCAGAATCAATTACTCCTGGGAATACAGTCAGTCTTCTTAATGCTGCACTACTTCTCCCCAAAAGCAACCCAAAATTCCTCTTGGAAATGGGTCAAAAATATTAGTCTGTAGTTTATAAACACCTCCTCCTGGGGTGCTGGAAGATCATCATCATCATAGAACATAGAAGCAGGAAATGTAAACTGCCGATTTTCTCTCTCTACTTCAGCTTTATCAGCAGCCACCGGGAATAGGGATGCATAAGGTGGTGCAGAAGGGTTAACAGCCTTGGAAGTTCGTTTTCTATTTAATAAAACCTTCTGAAAGGCAGCAGTCATTGCCTCTACAGAATCTGAATCCTCTCCCTAACTCACTTCTCCATCTGTCTTGGTGGATGAATCTGTACTATCATCCGGAGGCTTGGGCTGAGGCCGAGGTGAAGCCCCCTCCTCACATTTGCCTTCCTTCTTCTCTCCCACAAACACATCCTCATACAGGGGATCATCATCCTTCTTAAGAGCACATGAGGTGGCCTCACTGTCAGCAATCATTAATTTAAAAGCCTTCATTATGGCACTACATAAAGTCCACAGCTTTAAAGAAATCACATTTCCTTTTTGATGCTGCCTTCTTAACTCCTTTTGTATCTTTTTCCACTCCTTTAAATTCAACTGTATTTCTGTTTGATATTTAAACCAATAGCAATGCTTCTCTATAAGACAGAACAACTCACTCAAATGGCAAGTAGATGTTTTAACTCCTATAGAATGCAGGAGCCTCTTAACCAGTGACATATAGTGTGACCTTAAAGACGGGGAATTCCCCATGGTTTTTTTCTTTTCTCTTATTTTTCTTTTTCCCGAAATTCCTCCTTTTCAGTGTCCCGCGCTGCCGGAGTGCTTACCCTTTCAGTTCTTTTCTTTTTTCCGAAAGTCTCCTGAATTTTCAGCTTTCCACCCCGGGGTGCTTACCCTTTCGGTTCCGTGGTGCCCCACGTTGGGCGCCAGATGCTAGCGATGGAATGAAACACCAACACGGTTGAGTCGTTTGAATCTTTTTCTTTATTCTTTTTATTCTCTTATTCTTTCTGCTGCTTCTTGCAGCTGCCTTATTTTATATCTGATTCACATGTTTACAGGGCAAGTTGCCAAAACAGTATGATTCAATGATTATACAGTGCACAGGTGCGAGGCGGGAAAACCTTTACCGTAACATACTTACTGCAGCTAAGACTTTGTTTTGGGGAACTTCCTTATCAACTTAGAATCCATTTTGACCCTGGGTCTGTTCCTTTTTGAAGGATCAGAGAAACATCCTTGTGTGCAAGAAATGTTCTTTTCCACGGGGTCAAAGGATTCTTGGCTGAAGATCTCGTTTGCAAGAATATTCAGCCCTGACAGGGAGCCTTGTTTGCAAGAGTCTTCCCAGCCTCCCTTATACTTTGTTCCCTACAGCCTCTCCAGAGAGCCATTTTGCTTTTTTGCATTTCTTTTCCATGGAGATGGTCTTGAACCCTGTCTCTCATACAATGTCGTGAACCTCATTCCATAGTTCATCAGGCATTCTATCAGATCTAGGCCCTTATATCTATTTCTCACTTTCACTGTATAATCATAAGGGGTTTGATTTAGGTCATACTTGAATGGTCTAACGTTTTTCCTTACTTTCTTCAATTTAAGTCTGAATTTGTTACTAAGGAGTTCATGATCTGAGCCACAGTCAGCTCCTGGTCTTGTTTTTATTGACAGTATAAAGCTTCTCCATCTTTGGCTGCAGAGAATATAATCAATCTGATTTCGGTGTTGACCATCTGGTGATGTCCATGTGTGGAGTCTACTCTTGTGTTGTTGGGAGAGGGTGTTTGCTATGACCAGTGCATTTTCTTGACAAAACTCTATTAGTCTTTGCCCTGCTTCACTCCATATTCCAAGGCCAAATTTTCCTGTTACTTCAAGTGTTTCTTGACTTCCTACTTTAGCATTCCAGTCCCCTATAATGAAAAGGACGTCTTTTTTGGGTATTAGTTCTAAAAGGTCTTGGAGGTCTTCATAAAACCATTCAACTTCTGCTTCTTCAGCATTACTGGTTGGGGCATAGACTTGGATAATTGTGATATTGAGTGGTTTGCCTTGGAAACGAACAGAGATCATTCTGTCGTTTTTGAGATTTCATCCAAGTACTGCATTTTAGACTCTTTTGTTGACCGTGATGGCTACTCCATTTCTTCTGAGGGATTCCTGCCTGCAGTAGTAGATATAATGGTCATCTGAGTTAAATTCACCCATTCCAGTCCTTTTTAGTTCGCTGCTTCCTAAAATGTCAACGTTCACCCTTGCCATCTCTTGTTTGACCATTTCCAATTTGCCTTGATTCATGGGCCTGACATTCCAGGTTCCTATGCAACATTGCTCTTTACAGCATTGGTTCTTATTTCTATCACCAGTCACATGCATAGCTGTGTATTGTTTTTCTTTGGCTACATTTCTTCATTCTTTTTGGAGTTATTTCTCCACTGAACTTTAGTAGCATATTGGGCACCTAATAACCTGGGGAGTTTCTCTTTTGATATACTACCATTTTACCTTTTCATACTGTTCATGGGGTTCTCAAGGCAAGAATGCTGAAGTGGCTTGCAATTCCCTTCTCCAGTGGGCCACGTTCTGTCAGCCCTCTCCACCATGACCCTCCCATCTTGGGTTGCCCTGCAGGCATGGCTTGGTTTCACTGAGTTAGACAAGGCTGTGGTTCTAGTGTGATGTGGTTTCAGTGTGTCTGCCCTCTGATGCCTTCTTGCAACACCTACCATCTTACTTGGGTTTCTCTTACCTTGGGTGTGGGGTATCTCTTTATGGATGCTCCAGCAAAGCACAGCTGCTGCTCCTTACCTTGAACGACGTGGTATCTCCCTATTGCTACCATTCCTGAATTGACGCTTTTGAACTGTGGTGTTGGAGAAGATTCTTGAGAGTCCCTTGGACTGCAAGGAGATCCAACCAGTCCATTCTGAAGGAGATCAACCCTGGGATTTCTTTGGAACGAATGACGCTAAAGCTGAAACTCCAGTCTTTTGGCAACCTCATGCAAAGAGTTGACTCACTGGAGAAGACTCTGATGCTGGGAGGGATTGGGGGCAGGAGGAGAAAGGGACGACTGAGGATGAGATGGCTGGATGGCATCACAGACTCAATGGACATGAGTCTGAGTGAACTCTGAGAGATGGTGATGAACAGGGAGGCCTGGTGTGCTGTGATTCATGGGGTCGCAAAGAGTCGGACACAACTGAGTGACTGAATTGAACTAGACTTTTGGGTCACAGCCATTCTGACTGATGTGAAATGGTACCTCATTGTGGTTTTATTTGCATTTCTCTGATAATGAGTGGTGTTAAGCATCTTTTCATGTGTTTGTTAGCTATCTGTATGTCTTTGGAGAAATGTCTGTTTAGTTATTTGGCTCACTTTTGATTGAGTCATTTATTTCTCTGGTATTGAGCTGTAGGAGATGCTTATATATTTTTGAGATAAATTCTTTATCAGTTATTTCATTTGCTATTATTTTTTCCCATTGTGAAGACTGTCTTTTCTCCTTGCTTATAGTTTCTTTTGTTGTGCAGAAGCTTTTACTTTTAATTAGGTCCCTTTTTTTCTGATTTTATATGCAATAATCTGAGAGGTGGGTCATGGAGGATCTTGCTGTGATTTATGTCTAAGAGTGTTTTGCCTATTTTCTCCTCTAGGAGTTTTATAGTTCTAGTCATACGTTTAGATCTTTAATTCATTTTTAGTTTATTTTTGTGCATGGTGTTTGAAAGTGTTCTAGTTTCATTCTTTTACAAGTAGTTGACCAGTTTTCCCAGCACCACTTGTTAAAGAGATTGTATTTTCTGGATTGTATATTCTTGCCTACTTTGTCAAAGATTAGGCATCCATAGTTGCGTGGATTTATCTCTGAGCTTTCTAAAATTCCATTGATCTATATTTCTGTCTCTGTGCCAGTACCATACTGTCTTGGTGACTGTGTCTTTGCAGTAGAGCCTGAAGTCCGGCAGGTGATTCCTGTAGTTCCATTCTTCTTTCTCAAGATTGCTTTGGCTATTTGAGTTTTTTTGTTTAGTTTTGTTTTTTATTTTTGTATTTCCATAGAAACTGTGAAATTATTTGTTCTAGTTCTGTGAAAAATACCGTTGGTAGCTTGACAGGGATTGCATTAAATATGTAGATTGCTTTGGGTAGTATATTTATTTTTACTATATTCATTCTTCCACTCTATGAACACCATATATTTCTCCCTCTATTGGTGTCCTCTTTGATTTCTTTCACCAGTGTTTTATAGTTTTCTATATATAGGTTTTTTGTTTCTTTAGGTAGATACATTCCTAAGTATTTTATTCTTTTCATTGCAAAGGTGAATGAATTATTCCCTTAATTTCTCTGTTTTTTTTTTTTTTTCATTGTTAATGTATAAGAATGCAAGGGATATCTTTGTGTTGATTTTATATACTGCAATTATACTATATTCATTGATTAGCTCTACTAATTTTCTGGTGAAGTCTTTAGGGTTTTCTATGTAGAGGATTATGTCATCTGCAAACAGGGAGAGTTTTCCTTCTTCTTTTCCAGTTTAGATTCCTTTTATTTTTTTTTTCCTGCTCTGATTTCTGTGGCCTAAAACTTCCAAAACTATGCTGAATAGTAGTGGTGAAAGTGGGCACACTTGTCTTCTTTCTGACTTTGGAGGAAATGCTTTCAATTTTTCACCATTGAGGATATTGTTTGCTGTGGGTTTGCCATATATAGCTTTTCTTATGTTGAAGTATTTTCCTTCTATTCCTGCTTTCTGGAAGGTTTTTATCATAAATGTTGTTGAATTTTGTCAAAGGATTTCTCTGCATCTATTGAGATAATCATATGGCTTTTATTTTTCAATTTGTTAATGTGATGTATTACACTGATTGATTTGTGGATGTTGAAGATTGCTGACATCCCTGGGATAAATCCCACTTGGTTATGGTGTATGACCTTTTTAATGTGTTGTTGGATTCTCATTGCTAGAATTGTGTTAAGGATTTTTGCATCTATGTTCATCAGTGATGTTGGCTTGTAGTTTTCTTTTTTTGTGGCATCTTTGTCAAGTTTTGGTATTAGGGTGATGGTGGCCTCATAAAATGAGTCTGGAAGTTTACCTTCCACTGCAATTTTCTGGAAGAGTTTGATAATGTGATGTATTATATTGATTTATTTGTGGATGTTGAAGATTGTTTGCATCCCTGGGATAAATCCCATTTGGTCATGGTGTATGATCTTCTTAATGCGTTGTGAATTCTCATTGCTAGAATTTTGTTAAGGATTTTTGCATCTATGTTTATCAGTGATATTGGCTTGTAGTTTTCTTTTTTTGTGGCATTTTTGTCAGGTTTTGGTATTGGGGTGATGGTGGCCTCATAAAATATGTTTGGAAGTTTACCTTCCTCTGCAATTTTCTGGAAGAGTTTGAGTATGATAGGTGTTAGCTCTTCTCTAATTTTTGGTAGAATTCAGTTGTGAAGCCATCTGTATCTGGGTTTTTGTTTGTTGGAAGATTTCTGATTATAGTTTCAATTTTCGTGCTTCTGATGCGTCTGTTAAAGTTTTCTTTTCTTTCTGGTTCAATTTTGAAAAGTTATACTTTTCTAAGAATTTATCCATTTCTTCCAAGTTGTCCATTTTGGGAGGCTTACCTGGTGGCTCAGATGGTAAGGCCTCTGCCTGCAATGCGGGAGACCCGAGTTTGATTCCTGGGTTGGGAAGATTCCCTGGAGAAGGAAACGGCAATCCACTCCAGCACTCTTGCCTGGAAAATCCCATGGACAGAGGAGCCTGGTAGACTACAGTCCATAGGGTTGCAAAAATTACTGGCATATAATTGCTGATAATAGTCTCTTATGATCGTTTATATTTCTGTGTTATCTGTTGCATTTTCATTTCTAATTTTATTGATCTGATTTTTCTCCCTTTGTTTCTTGATGAGTCTGGCTGGTGGTTTGTCAATTTTATTTATCCTCTCAAAGAATCAGCTTTTGGCTTTGTTGATTTTTGCTATGGTCTCTTTTGTTCTTTTGCATTTATTTCTGCCCTAATTTTTAATATTTCTTTCCTTCTACTAAACCAGAGTTTCTTAATTTCTTCCTTTTCTAGTTGTTTTAGGTGTAGAGAGACACGTACAGAATGAAAGTGAAGGGTTGGAAAAAGATATTTCATATAAATAGAGACCAATAGAAAGCAGGAGTAGCAATACTCACTTTAGATAAAATAGACTTAAAAAACAAAGGCTGGGAAAAGAAACAAAGAAGGACACTACATAATGATCAAAATATCAATCCAAGAAGAAGATATAACAATTATAAATACATATATATGCACCCAGCATAGGAGCATTGCCATATGTAAGACAAATGCTATTAAGTATGAAAGGGGAAATTAGCAATAACACAATAATAGTGGAAGACTTTAATACCTCACTCACACTTATGGATAGATCAAATAAACAGAAAATTAACAAGGAGATACAAACGTAAAATGATACAATAGACCAGTTAGACTTAATTGATATCTATAGGACATTTCACCCCAAAACAATAAATTTCACCTTTTTCTCAAGAACACACGGAACTTTCTCCAGGATAGATCACATCCTAGGCCACAAATCTAGCCTTGGTAAATTTAGAACAATTAAAATTATTCCAAGCATATTTTCTGACCACAATGCAGAAAGATTTGATATCAATTACAGGAGAAAAACTAGCAAAAATTCCAACATAGGGAAGCTGAACAACACGCTGCTGAATAACCAACAAATAACAGAAGAAATCAAAATATGCACAGAAAAGAATGACAATGAAAATACAACAACCCAAAACTTGTGGGACACTGTAAAAGCAGTTTTAAGGGGAAGGTTCATAGAAATACAGGCACACCTCAATAAACTAGGTGTGTCTTAATACTAGTGTGAAACAGCAAACCTGGGAACTGGGGCCAGGTTATAAAATAATTATTTTCCCCTATAAAAGCTGAATAGTTTCAGGCTTAAACTTGTTAGAAAAACACACTGGTTAATTTTTGTCTTCGTCACAAAAACAGCTTTGGTCAATTTTTTTTTAGTTTTTTGATAAAAACCAGCTGTTTCCCACTCCTTGCTGGGAAGTTGATATCCTACGATGAATGGTGACACTGGATTCTTAGTCTCTGATGGAGAAGATTTAACTCCAGGACCATAGACAGTCTCAGCTACTCATAGTTTTGTGTAGATTTTATTTAAAGTGAAAGTGACAGTGAAATTATAAGTAAGAACTTACGTGAAGAACTTCCATTTGCTATAATCCAGTGACATCTCCAGGTCATCCCACTTAATTTGTTAAATGGCTATAGCCTGCTGTTAATCTCCTAGTTGTAGATCCTGGAGCATCTTTATTCAAGAACTACTTATTGAGATAAGATTTAGAAACAAACTCAGAGTCCTTTCTGATAACTCAATTAAACCTCTTAGCAATGTAGCATAACCACAAGGAGCCATCTCAGAACTGAGTCTTGGTAAATACAGAACTAATTAACATAAATATGACTTAATATTCAATGAAATGTAACTAATGCCATAGGACTGCCATCAGTTGGGTGGGCTTTTCTTTTAGAGCTACCCAGTATACTCTGAGCTTTCTGTATATGTTAGGAGACAGTCTTTTTCACCTTGATGAGGCTATTCAGAGCCCAGATGTCTCCAATCTCTGGAGGGATGAGGCAGAGAGAAAAGAAAAATATTTTAATTTTACCCATAGATGCAAGTCACTAAATTGTTTTAAGCCATCAGTAACTTAAGGAAAAGAGCTTCTTTATATCTGAATACAAAGATTAGAAACCAGTAATATGTCAGACAGAAAGTCATGAAAATTGTAGATATATTTAGCTGTCTACTCAATCTTATGTAACCAATCCCTTTTCTGTCATCCCTGCCTGATGAAAGAGGATGTCAGTGAAAACGAGAGTCTCCAAGGAGAAAAGGCAACCCTCTTACACTGTTGGTGTGAATGCAAATCTAGTACAGCCACTATGGAAAACAGTGTGGAGATTCCTTTAAAAACTGGAAATAGAACTACCATATGACCCAGCAATCCCACTGCTGGTCATACACACTGAGGAAACTAGAATTGAAAGAGACATGTGTACCCCAATGTTCATCACAGCACTGTTTATAATAGCCAGGACATGGAAGCAATCTAGATGTCCATCAGCAGATGAATGGATAAGAAAGCTGTGGTACATATATACAAGGGAATATTCAGTTCAGTTCACTTCAGTCACTCAGTCATGCCCGACTCTTTGTGACAACATGAATCACAGCATGCCAGCCCTCCCTGTAAATCACCTTCTCCCAGAGTTCACTTTGACTGACGTCCATCGAGTCCGTGATGCCATCCAGCCATTTGATCCTTGGCCATCCTCTTCTCCTCCTGCCCCCAATCCCTCTAGCATCAGAGTCTTTTCCAATGAGTCAACTCGTTGCATGAGGTGGCCAAAATACTGGAGTTTCAGTTTCAGCATCATTCCTTCCAAAGAAATCCCAGGGCTGATCTCCTTCAGAATGGATTGGTTACATCTCCTTGCAGTCCAAGGGACTCTCCAGAGTCTTCTCCAACACCACAGTTCAAAAGCATTAGTTCTTCAGCACTCAGCCTTCTTCACAATCCAAATCTCACATCCATACATGACCACAGGAAAAACCATAGCCTTGACTAGACGGACTTTAGTCGGCAAAGTAATGTCTCTGCTTTTGAATATGCTATCTAGGTTGGTGATAACTTTCCTTCCAAGGAGTAAGCATCTTTAAATTTCATGGCTGCAGTCACCATCTGCAATGATTTTGGAGCCCCCCAAAATAAAGTCTGATACTGTTTCCCTGTCTACTTCCCATGAAGTGATGGGACCGGATGCCATAATCTTCGTTTTCTGAGTGTTGAGCCTTAAGCCAACTATTTGGCTCTCCACTTTCACTTTCATCAAGAGGCTTTTTAGCTTCTCTTCACTTTCTGCCAGAAGGGTGGTGTCATTTGTATATCAGAGGTTATTGATATTTCTCCTGGTAATCTTGATTCCAGCTTGTGTTTCTTCCAGTCCAGAGTTTCTCACGATATACTCTGCATAGAAGTTAAATAAGCAGAGTGACAATATACAGCCTTGATGTACTCCTTTTCTTATTTTGAACCAGTCTGTTGTTCCATGTCCAGTTCTAATTGTTGCTTCCTGACCTGCATACAGATTTCTCAAGAGGCAGGTCAGGTGGCCTGGTATTCCCATCTCTCTCAGAATTTTCCACAGTTGATTGTGGTCCACACAGTTAAAGGCTTTGGCATAGTCAATAAAGCAGAAATAGATGTTTTTCTGGAACTCTCTTGCTTTTTCGAGGATCCAGCGGATGTTGGCAATTTGATCTCTTGTTCCTCTGCCTTTTCTAAATCCAGTTTGAACATCTGGAAATTTACGGTTCATGTATTGCTAAAGCCTGGCTTGGAAAATTTTGAGCATTACTTTACTAGCATGTGAGATGAGTGCAATTGTGCGGTAGTTTGAGCATTCTTTTGCACTGCCTTTCTTTGGGATTGGAATGAACACTGACCTTTTCCAGTCCTGTGGCCACTGCTGGCTTTTCCAAATTTGCTGGCATATTGAGTGCAGTACTTTTACAGCATCATCTTTCAGGATTTGAAACAGCTCCACTGGAATTCCATCATCTCCACTGGAATTCCATCACCTCCACTAACTTTGTTCATAGTGATGCTTTCTATGGCCCACTTGACTTCACATTCCAAGATGGCTGGCTCTAGATTAGTGATCACATCATCATGATTATCTGGGTCATGAAGATCTTTTTTGTACAGTTTTTCCATGTATTCTTGCCACCTCTTCTTAATATCTTCTGCTTCTGTTAGGTCCAGACCATTTCTGTCCTTTATTGAGCCCATCTTTTATTCTTTTTTAATGGCTGAATAATGGAATATTACTCAGCCATTAAAAAAGAATACATTTGAATCAGTTCTAATGAGGTGGATGAAACTGGAGCCTATTATACAGAGTGAAGTAATCCAGAAAGAGAAACACCAATACAGTATACTAATACATATATATGGAATTTAGAAAGATGGGAAGATGACCCTATATGTGAGATAGCAAGAGAGACACAGATGTATAGACCAGTCTTTTGGACTCTGTGGGCGAGCATGGGATGATTTAAGAGAATAGAACTGAAATGTATGTATTATCATACGTGAAGTGGGTCACCAGTCCAGGTTCAATACATGAGGCAGGGTGCTCAGGGCTGGTGCTCTGGGATGACCCTGAGGGATGCAATAAGGAGGGAGGTGGAAAGGGGGTTCAGGATGGTGAACACATGTACACCCTTGGCTGATTCGTGTCAATGTATGGCAAAAACCACTACAATATTATGAAATAATTAGCCTCTAATTAAAATAAATTAATTTTTAAAAGGAGTCTCCAAGGAGCTAGTGAAGTTATTTTGTTGTTGTTGTTTTTGTTTTGTTTTGACCAATGTATGCATAACCTGTCCAGCAAAATAGGTGCCTCAATCCTGGACATTACAGAAAGTACATTTTAACCATTTTTTTTCCAAAGTACATTTTAACCATTTTTTTCCTCCATTGTGAGATTTTAACCCTAAAGTCAAGAAGGTGAGGTGAAGTTGCTCAGTCGTGTCCGACTCTGCGACCCTGTGGACTGCAACCTACTAGGCTTCTCTGTCCATGGGATTCTCTAGGGGAGAATACTGGAGTGGACTGCCATTTCCTTCTCCATAGGATCTTCCAGATCCAGGGATTGAACCTGGGTCTCCCACATTGGAGGCAGAAAGGCTTTATCTTATCAAATCAAATGGAGGTTTGTCAAGGAGCCAGGAAAAGCCAAGCAGGCATATTGGACTTCCATCGCCCTGGCTGTTTGGTTTACAGCCATTGTTTATCCATTTTAAATTCCCTAATGAGGGGTTAATTTTTGTAGAAACAGAATTAGTTTTGTCTATGTGTGCCATAGCCTGTTATCAAAAGCCACATTCCAAGAAAACTTTGTTCTTCTAACAAAGAGAAAACCAAATTCCAGACTGATACCTGCTTATGTTGACTTTGAAACAATATTTACTCACTTAGTCAAAGTAACTATAAAAGATTTGAAATAGAGTTTAATGTCTTAAGAAACTTGTACCATGCACAAAAGTCTTTTTTTTTCTGCTTGCTACAAACCTTTTTTATACTTTCTGTATTTATCACTTCATTTGCCCACTTAGAGAACAGCCACCTGTAAGTTTAGACTTACTTTCTTTTTCCTTATTATAATACAATTCCATTCCTTATAACTTTTTATTGAAAATACATATCCTACTTTCCTTCAGCAACCATGAACAGTTCATGAAGTGTACTTTATATCATCATTGAGCAGATTGGTAAACATAAATTACCCTAAGCTATGTTATTTGTAAAAATAGTATCATAATGTCTATGCTAATTAGATCAATAAACAAACATCAGTTTCAGGTATCACTTCAATAGTGAATATTTCCCAGTTCACACAGCCTGAAATTCACTTAAGTTTGAATTTAGATTGTTTGATGTGTAAGCATTTAAATCTCTTTAGGCCAATTAAATAGAGCCTTCAGCAGTGTTGTCCAAGGACAGAGATACACACTGAGAAAAACATAAATCTGGACAGACAGAAACTTCAAAATTTTCCGTTTTAATTTTAACCAGTTTTCTACAGAGTCTAAAGAATATCTTGACCATTCAGTGTCAAAAATGTCTCTCCTTTTTGTAGTCATAGTTTCATGGCTAATTTTAAACCAAAAAGTATTCAAATTGACTCTCATGACAGAGGTATACTGGCAGATAAGATGTTTTCCCAGTAAGGATTGTTTCTCTGGGCAGAAGAGGTCTTCTCTTAAAGCGAAGGAAGCCTGTATATAAGCCTGTTGTTAAACTCTGAGGATCAAATTTATCCCATTTTTTTCAACATACAATTACAAAGGGGTGTTTCTGGAAAAGTTAGCTCCCATCTGTGAGAGACAAAAAAGGTGACACCCAGTGCTGTGGCTTTTTTTCTACTGGATGCATCCCTCCCTGCTCTAGATGGCGGTGGAGACATGTCTTCCACCTAAGCTTCTTTCTCTGGCCGGAGTTAACCTGTCTCTTACCAGTGCAGGTGTCCCACTAGTTCCCTTCCCAGTTCTACTACCAAAGTGGGTGGAAATGCACTAGGGGTAGATCTGATGGCATCCCAGATTGATGTCCAGTTCTTCAACAATAAAAATCTTTGCCTGATTTTACCTCCACCTCTGATTCCACCCTGAGTGATATGTGATAGCATGAGGTGGCAAAGAACCAGCCAGTGAGGAAAAAGTAATTTTTGTTCTAGAGCTGTTAAGGAAAATCCTTCCAGTTCATTTCCAGAGATCTACAGAAAGAATATCTAAGGAGTTGAGAGAAAATTCTCCAGAGAGCCTCCTCTTGTCCACTAAGAGCCAACGAACGTTACCAAAGGATGAAGCCCATTGTACTTCTAATCTGACCAGATCCTAGGATCCCCAACCTGTGTCCTCAGAAATCTCATGGCCACCAGCAGTGCTTCCATACATATTGACCAAGACACGGCTGTGACAAGGACTCACTTTCACATCACTGGCCTGTGAAGCAGGCAGCTAAGAGAGCAGTCTCTAGTTTGAGAGACATTCCAGGAGCCAGAGTTCCATGCAGCTCACAAATGCGCTCCTGTCTGCAGTGCATGAAAAGACAATCCAGGTGTAAAATTTGCCTTCTAGCAAGATGAGGTTCTTTATGACTGCCCATCCAAATTTAGGGTCTAAGGTATAGTACATAGTAACAGCATGGAATGCAAGTCCCTTAAAAGTTGATGATTCCACAGATTAGGTTAGTAGTTTCAATTCCCCAGGCAATTATGAAATTGTCAAAGATGGCCAAGAAAGAAAAGTTGAATCCACATGCTTCACCCACTTTTGGCCACTCCCTTTGCAGGGGCATTGGATGACTCTTGGCATTGACAAGTCGGTATAAACCCCTGACAGTCTCCCCTTTGGGGGGCTACCCTCAATCATTATGAGGTGCCATGGGACCACAAAGCTAGGCTCTACTCTCACTTTACACTTGTTTTGTGTGTCTCTGGCTTTCAATCACAGGCACATCATAGAGTTAAAGAAAAGTAGAAAACTTGTTTACTAGGAGTACAAAAGGGCTAGAGTTCCAAATGTCCTTACCTTGAAGATTCTGAGTGGGACCTCAAAACGATAGCTTGTGGTGAATGGTGAACAGTGTTTCTGTATTAAGAGTCCCAGAAGGAGAAGCTTTAACTCTGGGACCAGACAGTCTCAGTCATTTAGAGCTTTGTGTAGATTTTATTTAAAGTGAAAGTGACCAAAAAGGCTTCTGACATAGACATCAGAAGGGAGCAGGAGAGTACCTGCCTCACTAATTTAAGCAGGGCCTTATATACTTCTAAACTAGCTGCTGAGAATACCAAAAAAAAAAAGAAAAAACTCAAGGCTGTGAGCATTTTGCTCAGACACTTCCCTGTCATGTACGTCCTGGGATAACATCAACATGAGATCAGCCAGAAGAACAGGTTAACCCAGAGTTCAAGCCCGTGGAAGTTTTTCCCCAGACCTTCTCCCATATCACACATCAAAAGTTCAAGAAAAGGCATGTCCTGGAACATGAGATACTGCTGCTTTCAAGGCCTACTTGTATAAGGCAAAAGGATGTGGGAAAAAAAAAAAAAAAAAAAGAATGTTTACCTCCTCCTTAAAGTGACCTTAAATTTGGACTCCATATCAACCTGCCTAAGTTGACTCTCTCAAAGTCATCTGAGAGTACAGTCTCACCTAATCAGGGTACTAACAGGTATATGGCAGTCAGCACTCAAAGAGCATGAGCCCCTGACCTCTCTTCTCATGGAATGATACAGTGTGTCTTAGGAGTATCTTTACAAAACTGTAAAAATGCAGGGGAAAAATGTAATTGTGAACCTGTAAACTGGAAATACAGTATTTTCTCCCCATAAAAGCTGAATAACTGTAACTACAAACCTACCCCCCCCAAAAAAAATACTGTTTCATTTTTTCTCTTCATTGCAGCAAGAAATGTGGTCAAGTATTTGAGTTTTCTGAAAGTGACAGGCTTTTTGCCACTTATTGCTGTGAAGTCATCTGACAATACCGTTTCCCCTAATCAAATTAACAACTTGTATGGAAGTCAATACTCATAGAACACTCTTCCCTTATATCCTTTGTCAAGGAATGGTACAGTGTATCTTATGTGAGTCTCTATACAACTGTGAAACAGACAGGAAGCATACTTTTGTGAAACTGGGTATTGGGGTCTTATAGGAAAAAAAAGTTTTTTCCACCTGTGAAAGCTAGATAGTTGCAGCTTGAAGCTTGCCAGGAAAACACACTGTGTCATTTTTCTCTTTATTACAACAGCTTTGATCAAGTTTTTGAGTTTTGTGGCAGAAACAGGATTCTTGCCTCCACTTGCTGGGATGTTAGCTCATAGTACAGTTTAACCTAATCAGGGTAGCAAGAGGTGTGACAGTTGAAACTCACAGAGCACTCTCCCCTGACCTCTTTTTTTTTTTTTTTCTTGAAGTTGTACAGTATGTCCAAAGTGTCCTTTCTCAAAGCTCTGAAAATGCAGGGAAACCTGTTTTATGTACCTGGAAATTGGGACCTGATGATAAAAATAGTATTTTCCCACTGTAAAAGCTAAATATTATAATGACACCTGCCAGAAAAGCTCACTGCTTCATTTCTTCCTTCATTACAGCAACAGCTTTCACCAAGTATTTTTGTTTTCTGAAAGTACCAGGCTGTTTGCCACTTCCTACTGAGAAGCCATCTGACAGTACACTTTCACCTTATTAGAGTAACAACTGGTATGGAAGTGAACACTCAAAGAACACTCTCCTCTGACCTCTTTTCTCATGAAATGGTACACTGTATCCTAGGAATGTCTTTACACAGCCCTGAAACTGCAGTGAAGCTTTTTTTTTTTTTTCTTGGCACCTGCTTTTTGGGGCCTGAAGGCAAAAAAAAGTATTTTCCCAGTTTAAGTTTGATAGTTACAACTATCGATAGAAGCACACTGGTTAATTTTTCTCTTCTTTGTGAAAGGTTGTTGTTGAATCACACAAAGATGCCAGGATTTTTGGTCCTGGGAGGAGAAGAATTTAATCTGGGGCCAGAAATGAGGCTTGATCACTCAGAGCTTTTGCATAATAAACTTTTATTAAATATAAAGGAGATAGAGAAAATTTTTGACATAGGCATGAGAAGGGGGCAGAAGCTAGATGTTATATAGTCACTAGCAGTCTGTTAATGAAAGAAAGGAATGTCTTAAAACCCAGAATGACACCAGGCCCCTCACCTATAAGACGCATTTTGGGATAATCTTGGTACCAAATGGTTCATCCTGGACCATAAGATAATTAACTTGAATCTTGAAGAAGGAAAGATTACCATACAAATAGTTTCATTTACATAGATAATAGGGACTATCTAAGTATAACTTACTGGTTTGTCAAGTAGGTTCTGAGCCGAAAGATGGGACCAACTTGAAGACAGAGTTTGGAGTAAATGTATAGTACATTAGCATAGCTTAAGACAAATATTTCCATAAGAAAAAGGCATTGGTTATCTCTAGGTTTGAGAATAGTTGACTTCAGGTGAAACCAGGTGTCATTACAGCAACACAGCATTTTAAGAAAAACCTCCTTTTAAATTTGTATAGAGAAGGAAAATATACTGCTAGTTTGTTTCCCCCTGCCGCTTAAGAGAAATAAAAATGTCTGACCCTTGCAGGCTATTTCCTCCGTTTGGAGAGCCCTGGCCTTCCTGCCTGTTACCCTCTCATTCCCCCCTCTTCTTTTAGGAGAATTATGTTGCCTAGGGAAAAGGGGCATCATTTTAGTTTCATAACTGTTTATGAGCTGAGAAGGGGCGCTGTCTCTAAATTGGTGAGGCAACATATTTTCCTAATCTTCATGTTGAGGATATCGGATCCAGGGGCCCCAAATAATAGTTGGAGGCAGCTGCAGTAGTAGCAGGAGTTTGGGCAACCATTTGTAACTTAAAAGCTTTCATGCACCTAGAAACAAATTCAGTTATACAGTTAGAGATGTAGGGAGCAAACAACAAAAACAAAACAATCAGAATAATTGTAATTAAGATAGTTGTCCACCATGGGGAACTAATTAATGTCTCTCAAAGTGAGACAATTGAGGCTTCAGGAGTATCCATGGCCCCAATCATCTTGTTCATGTGTTTAATAAAATGAGTAACATTTGTGTTCATATCAGGTATATATGTACAGCATTGGGTGTGAATAATGGCACACATTCTTCCTTGTGCAGCTGTCAGAATATCTAAAGCCAATCTTTTTTTTAAAACCACCTTTTTCATTTGTGTTTGTTTAGCATTAAGAGCTGAAATATCCTTTTGAGAATCTTGTAATGTCTGTTGAGTAAAATTAGTCAAAATATCCACTCATAACATAACATCTGTAGTTCCCAAAGAGGAAACAAACACTGTAGCCAAATAATCATACTAGCCAAATAATCAGACCTTGTCCACCAAGTTTTAAGGAGGGGTAAATTAGCAGGCTTTTCTGGAACTCTGAAAATATAAAGCCATTAGAAAAGGCTAGACCCAGGGTGCATCTCCCTATCCAACCAGGGGGAAGCCATGTCCATAGGTAAGAGCCACATATCTAATAAGTCCTGTTTGGAGCAAGCCTGCATGACTGAGATGTCCAGTCCCAATTAGTGCCTGGCCAGACAAAGGGAGGACCTGAACTGGTATTGGAAAGCATGGGAATGATTATGTTGTATATTTCCTGAGGCAAAAATTTCAATTGTTTTTAATCATTGTAATTAAGTTGTTGGCTAACTTTTGGGGATGGCTCTGTTTGCTCTCAGCATACAGGGGCATAGATGTTAAATATGTCCATATTTTTTCAGGAGTTAGCCATATAACCTCATCCCATATTTGATGAACGTCAGGTAAAAAACCATTAGATCTAGACCTATTTGTCGTATGTGTAGCAAAATAGTCATTGAACCGAGACAATGTATAATCAAAATTAAAAGTCACATTATGTCTATAGTTAAAGTGCAAAGTGTTGCACCAGTCCATTTTAGGGTTGGTAGATGTCATTAGATAAAGAGGCATCGAATGTGATTGTTGTGGAAGGTATTTACAGACATGGAGAATGGCTTTTCCTTGAAGTGGAAATGTCCACCACGGGAAGACTTCCACTGATGAAGAGGGCAGTGCTCCACAGACCCAGCAGTTAGACCGACTGTGAAATGTAGCACAGGAGTGAGCCCAGAACAGGAAGGCATTGTCTTGAGGATCAAACAGCAGACTCAGGATATTTGGAGTCAGCAGAAGTAAGCTCACATAGGTTATCAGGCCCATCTGAAAAGAACAAAGTCAAAGCATATAAATTAAAGTCATAAAAAGATGTCACTTAGTTTTGATCAGGGTGCCATCTCTTAACTCGAGTGTGAAGTACCCACGAATCAATTTTTGGCACTTTGACAGCTGTAGGAGAAGAAAGAATAACCTGGTAAGGGCCTTTCCAGAGGGGCTAGAGGGATGGGCCCCCAGATCCCAATGTTTTTATGAAGACCTCAGTTTTGGGCTCAAATAGAGGCTTGTTTGACTCAGAGGTGGAGTCAGGAGTCTGCTCCTGGAGTTTTGTTAATGTCTGTTGAAAAGCTGAGAGCTGAGTTACATAACTAGTTAATTTTAAGGCTTTAGGGTCTATAACAATGTCTACACATAAGAAAGGCCTTTTATAAATACATTTAAAGGGGGACAGTCCCTCCTTTTGAGGGGCAATTTGAGCCCTCATTAAAGCTATGGGTAGGAATTTAATCCAACTGTCTTCTGTCTCTTGAGTTAATTTGTGCAAAAGTCTTCTGATAATGTCATTAGCTTTTTAAACCTTTTTTGAGGATTGGGGTCTCCAGGAATAGTGTAAGTGATATTTTATTTCTAGAGCTTTAGATACCCCCTGAATTATAGCAGCTTTAAAAGCGAAGCCATTGTCACTTTGAAGGCTCCGTGACAGCCCAAACCTGGGAATAATTTCATGGATTAAAATCTTTATAATTTATTTAACCCGTTCACTGCTGCTGCTACTGCTGCTAAGTTGCTTCAGTCATGTCTGACTCTGGGCGACCCCAGAGATGGCAGCCCACCAGGCTCCCCCGTCCCTGGGATTCTCCAGGCAAGAATGCTGGAATGAGCTGCCATTTCTTTCTTCAATGCATGAAAATGAAAAGTGAAAGTGAAGTCGCTCAGTCGTGTCCAACTCTTAGCAACCCCATGGACTTCTCGGGTGGTCCGTCCCCCGTCCCTGGGATTCTCCAGGCAAGAATGCTGGAATGAGCTGCCATTTCTTTCTTCAATGCATGAAAATGAAAAGTGAAAGTGAAGTCGCTCAGTCGTGTCCAACTCTTAGCAACCCCATGGACTTCAGCCCACCAGGCTCCTCCATCCAATGGGATTTTCCAGGCAAGAGTACTAGAGTCAGGTGTGATTGCCTTCTCCAGCCTGTTCACTACGACAGGGAAAAACCTCAATCCATCTAGTAAAAGTATCTACCCAAACTTGTAAGCAAGAATATCCATTAGCTCTTGGCATATGAGTAAAATTAATTTCTCAGTCTTCTTTAGGGTACTTTTCACTTCATTGTAATCTAGATTTTGTAAGTTTTTCAGTCTTTAAGTTTTTTTTTTTTTTTTCACAAATCTCACACTTTTTAATAATATTTTTTAAAGTTTTCATTACATTTTTACCTTTAAACAAATGAGAAGCCATTTGGTAAGTACTCTCTGCACCCAAATGAAAGCTCTGATGTAAACCCTTAAGAATTTTTCATTGAGCATTTTCAGGAATTATTAATCATCTATCCTTGGACTGTAACCATCTTTTATCAGTAATCTTTGTTCCTCGTTTTTCATATCTTTCTAAATTTTTTTTTTCCAGTATATTGTGGTTTTTCCTGTTTCACAGGACCTGTCCAGATCAAAGGCATCTGCAGTGAACGGGTTTCCTAAAGTGTCACTTTTTTGGCTTGACAGTCAGCCAGCTGATTACCTTTGGCTACTTTACTCCAATCCTTGCTGTGCCCTTTGCAATGTATAACAGCTACCTTTTAAGGACAATATATAGCAGTTAAAAGTCTCTCGGTCTCTCTGAAATGCTTAATAGGTTCTCCTGTTGCCATTTTAAACTTTTTTTTTTTTTCATATTGCAGCATGAGCACATAAAGTCAAATAAGCATACTTAAAATCCGTGTAGATATTTACCTGCTGCCCTTTTGTTTAACTCTAGATCTCAGGTCAGAGCCACAGGCTCCACTAACTGAGTACTGGTTCCCTGGGGGAGAGATTTTGTTTCAAAACCCTGTTCAGCAGTCACCACAGTATAACCTATTTTATGCTTTTCATCCCCCCCCTCCCGCAAAAACAAACAAACAAACAAACAAACAAACAACAACAACAAAAAAAAAAACTGCCATCTATAAGTATTTCCATGTCAGGATTGTCTAATGGGGTATCTATTAAATCTTTCTGAGCTGTATATTTTAAAGTTGGGAATTGAGAACAATCTTGATCAGGTGTTTCATTTTCCTTCTCAGGAAGGAAAGTGGTCAGTACAGTAAGGTTTTGTCCATTAATTAGTTTTAAAGCTTCAGGTGTTAATAAAGCCACTGCTCCAATTACTCTTAGGCAGTAGGCCCACCCACGTGAGTTACATCTAATTTTTTTGCTTAGATAAGCAATAGGCGGCCGTTGAGGCCCTCGGGGTTGTGTCAAAACTCCCAAGACCATACCTTTCTTTCAATGACAAACAAATTAAAGTTTGACCCTGTGGGCAAGCTCAGACCCGGAGCTTGCAGGAGAGCAATCTGAAGAATCTTAAAAGCCTTTTGAATTTCTGGAGACCAAACCAGTTTCTCAGTTTGGGCCTGCTGAGTTTTAGCTATAAGTTTATATAAAAGCTGGGCAAGTTTCCCATAACCCGGAATCTAAATGTGACAGTAACCTGTGATTCCCAAAAATCCTCTCAATTATCTTAAAGTCACAGGTAGGGGATCATTTAGTATAGGTTTAATTCTCTCAGGGCCTATGGCCCTAGTCCCTTCTGATATGCTTAGGCCCAGATATCTAACCAACTGTTGACAAAGCTGAGCATTTTTTCTTGACATCTTGTAACCACAGCCTGCCAGAAAGTTTAAGAAATCTGAGGCTCATGAACAAGCTTCCGAAAAAAATATCATCTACATATTGTAACACCACCGCTTCAGAGCTATTAAAGTTTTGTAGATCCCGTGACAAACTTTGTCCAAATAAGTGAGGACTGTCATGAAATCCCTGGGGCAAAACTGTCCAGGTTAACTGGGAATCTGGCTGCGTAGGGTCTTCAAAGGCAAATAGAAATTGACATTTTTTCTTTCTTTTTTTCCCAAAGCCACTGAATAGAAGGCATCTTTTAAATCAATTACTGAGAAATATTTGTCTCGTTCAGGAATTTTAGACAATAGAGTATAAGGATTAGGCACCACAGGGTGTAAAGGAACTACAGCCTCATTTATTATACGTGTAACTTGAACTAGTCTCCCAATTACCATTTGATTTTTTATACCCAAAATAGGAGCGTTCTAAGGACTGTTACAGGGAATTAATAGTCCCTGCTCCTTTAAATTTTTGATGATGGATTTTAACCCTTCTTTAAGGCTGTATATTGTCACCTTGCTTATTTTACTTATATGCAGAGTACATAATGAGAAACCCTGGACTGGAAGAAGCACAAGCTAGATTCAAGTTTGCTGGGAGAAATATTAATAACCACAGATATGCAGATGCCACCACTCTTATGGCAAAAAGTGAAGAGGAACTAAAAAGCCTCTTGATGAAAGTGAAAGTAGAGAGTGAAAAAGTTGGCTTAAAGCTCAACATTCAGAAAACTAATATCATGGCAGCTGGTCCCATCACTTCATGGGAAATAGATGGGGAAACAGTAGAAACTGTGTCAGACTTTTTTTTTGGGGGGGGAGGGATCCAAAATCACTGCAGAAGGTGATGGCAGCCATGAAATTAAAAGACATTTACTCCTTGGAAGAAAAGTTATCACCAACCTAGATAGCATATTCAAAAGCAGAGACATTACTTTGCCAGCAAAGGTCCGTCTAGTCAAGGCTATGCTTTTTCCAGTAGTCATGTATGGATGTGAGAGTAGGACTGTGAAGAAAGCTGAGCACCAAAGAATTGATGGTTTTGAACTGTGGTGTTGGAGAAGACTCTGGAGA
>SJYC01135923.1:0-13600 GCA_006408675.1 Madoqua kirkii
TTTTTTTTTTTTTTCACAAATCTCACACTTTTTAATAATATTTTTTAAAGTTTTCATTACATTTTTACCTTTAAACAAATGAGAAGCCATTTGGTAAGTACTCTCTGCACCCAAATGAAAGCTCTGATGTAAACCCTTAAGAATTTTTCATTGAGCATTTTCAGGAATTATTAATCATCTATCCTTGGACTGTAACCATCTTTTATCAGTAATCTTTGTTCCTCGTTTTTCATATCTTTCTAAATTTTTTTTTTCCAGTATATTGTGGTTTTTCCTGTTTCACAGGACCTGTCCAGATCAAAGGCATCTGCAGTGAACGGGTTTCCTAAAGTGTCACTTTTTTGGCTTGACAGTCAGCCAGCTGATTACCTTTGGCTACTTTACTCCAATCCTTGCTGTGCCCTTTGCAATGTATAACAGCTACCTTTTAAGGACAATATATAGCAGTTAAAAGTCTCTCGGTCTCTCTGAAATGCTTAATAGGTTCTCCTGTTGCCATTTTAAACTTTTTTTTTTTTTCATATTGCAGCATGAGCACATAAAGTCAAATAAGCATACTTAAAATCCGTGTAGATATTTACCTGCTGCCCTTTTGTTTAACTCTAGATCTCAGGTCAGAGCCACAGGCTCCACTAACTGAGTACTGGTTCCCTGGGGGAGAGATTTTGTTTCAAAACCCTGTTCAGCAGTCACCACAGTATAACCTATTTTATGCTTTTCATCCCCCCCCTCCCGCAAAAACAAACAAACAAACAAACAAACAAACAACAACAACAAAAAAAAAAACTGCCATCTATAAGTATTTCCATGTCAGGATTGTCTAATGGGGTATCTATTAAATCTTTCTGAGCTGTATATTTTAAAGTTGGGAATTGAGAACAATCTTGATCAGGTGTTTCATTTTCCTTCTCAGGAAGGAAAGTGGTCAGTACAGTAAGGTTTTGTCCATTAATTAGTTTTAAAGCTTCAGGTGTTAATAAAGCCACTGCTCCAATTACTCTTAGGCAGTAGGCCCACCCACGTGAGTTACATCTAATTTTTTTGCTTAGATAAGCAATAGGCGGCCGTTGAGGCCCTCGGGGTTGTGTCAAAACTCCCAAGACCATACCTTTTCTTTCAATGACAAACAAATTAAAGTTTGACCCTGTGGGCAAGCTCAGACCCGGAGCTTGCAGGAGAGCAATCTGAAGAATCTTAAAAGCCTTTTGAATTTCTGGAGACCAAACCAGTTTCTCAGTTTGGGCCTGCTGAGTTTTAGCTATAAGTTTATATAAAAGCTGGGCAAGTTTCCCATAACCCGGAATCTAAATGTGACAGTAACCTGTGATTCCCAAAAATCCTCTCAATTATCTTAAAGTCACAGGTAGGGGATCATTTAGTATAGGTTTAATTCTCTCAGGGCCTATGGCCCTAGTCCCTTCTGATATGCTTAGGCCCAGATATCTAACCAACTGTTGACAAAGCTGAGCATTTTTTCTTGACATCTTGTAACCACAGCCTGCCAGAAAGTTTAAGAAATCTGAGGCTCATGAACAAGCTTCCGAAAAAAATATCATCTACATATTGTAACACCACCGCTTCAGAGCTATTAAAGTTTTGTAGATCCCGTGACAAACTTTGTCCAAATAAGTGAGGACTGTCATGAAATCCCTGGGGCAAAACTGTCCAGGTTAACTGGGAATCTGGCTGCGTAGGGTCTTCAAAGGCAAATAGAAATTGACATTTTTTCTTTCTTTTTTTCCCAAAGCCACTGAATAGAAGGCATCTTTTAAATCAATTACTGAGAAATATTTGTCTCGTTCAGGAATTTTAGACAATAGAGTATAAGGATTAGGCACCACAGGGTGTAAAGGAACTACAGCCTCATTTATTATACGTGTAACTTGAACTAGTCTCCCAATTACCATTTGATTTTTTATACCCAAAATAGGAGCGTTCTAAGGACTGTTACAGGGAATTAATAGTCCCTGCTCCTTTAAATTTTTGATGATGGATTTTAACCCTTCTTTAAGGCTGTATATTGTCACCTTGCTTATTTTACTTATATGCAGAGTACATAATGAGAAACCCTGGACTGGAAGAAGCACAAGCTAGATTCAAGTTTGCTGGGAGAAATATTAATAACCACAGATATGCAGATGCCACCACTCTTATGGCAAAAAGTGAAGAGGAACTAAAAAGCCTCTTGATGAAAGTGAAAGTAGAGAGTGAAAAAGTTGGCTTAAAGCTCAACATTCAGAAAACTAATATCATGGCAGCTGGTCCCATCACTTCATGGGAAATAGATGGGGAAACAGTAGAAACTGTGTCAGACTTTTTTTTTGGGGGGGGAGGGATCCAAAATCACTGCAGAAGGTGATGGCAGCCATGAAATTAAAAGACATTTACTCCTTGGAAGAAAAGTTATCACCAACCTAGATAGCATATTCAAAAGCAGAGACATTACTTTGCCAGCAAAGGTCCGTCTAGTCAAGGCTATGCTTTTTCCAGTAGTCATGTATGGATGTGAGAGTAGGACTGTGAAGAAAGCTGAGCACCAAAGAATTGATGGTTTTGAACTGTGGTGTTGGAGAAGACTCTGGAGAGTCCCTTGGACTGCAAGGAGATCCAATCAGTCCATTCTGAAGGAGATCAGCCCTGGGATTTCTTTGGAAGGCATGATGCTAAAGCTGAAACTCCAGTACTCTGGCCACCTCATGGGAAGAGTTAACTCATTGGAAAAGACTCTGATGCTGGGAAGAATTGGGGGCAGGAGGAGAAGGGGACGATAGAGGATGAGATGGCTGGATGGCATCACTGACTCGATGGACGTGAGTCTGAGTGAACTCCGGGAGTTGGTGATGGACAGGGAGGCCTGGCGTGCTGCGATTCATGGGGTTGCAAAGAGTCGGACACGACTGAGCAGCTGAACTGAACTGAACTGAACCAACCTCAGGTTTCAGTAGATGCTGCTTCTTATGTGGAAATAAGTGCCGGTCTTTGAGCTTGACAACTACAGGAATAGCATTTTGTGTTCGACCCACAGATTTTACATCAACTCATAATCTAAGAGTTACATTTTGTTCTCTAAAGCGAGGGAAAGGGAGGGCTCTATATTCATGAAAACAGAGGCATGGACCTTGTTCAATATATCCCTCCCCAAAAAGGGTGAGGGAGATTCTGGCAAGATCAGAAACTCGTGTGAAAATAGCACAGAATCCCAGTTGTAAGATAAAGAATAACTGAAATAATACCTTTGCCTCATCCAGACAGTCCCATTACAGAAGTGAACTGGGAAGAACGTGGGCAATGTGCTTCAGTTAGCACAGAGTAAGTGCCCCAGTATCTAAAAGGAAATCGATGGATTGGCCCTTCCCAATCCTCAGGTGTAATTAGGACGGGAGCTTGTGTGGAGAACCCAGGGCAGCTTCAGTCCTGATTGTCTTGAGAGTCCAACACCAGAGACCTATGCCTCTGAGGGCAGTTTCTCTTTCAGTGTGGTCCTTTGTAGACTGGACATGGAACCGGGGGTGACTTAGATGTCTGAGGGCAACCCTGCTTGAGGTGTTCCTCCTTTTTACAGTAATAGCAAGCCCATCCCACAAGAGCCTCCTCTGGTCCACTAAGAGCCAGTGTTATCAAAGGAAAAAAAAAAAAGTGTGATTCCAATCTAAGTAACTTTTAACCTCAGAGATGTTCTTGGAGCTAGAGCTCCATCTAGCTTCCGAATTTCCAATTCCTAGTGAGGCTAGGCGCTTTCTTGACTGTCAGTCCAAGTTTGGGACCTAAGTCATAGTACACAGTAACAGTATAGATCACAAGTCTCTTAAAAGTCTATCATCTGATAGATTAGGTTAGTACTTCTAATTCCCAAGGAGTTATGAAATGGTTAAAGAAAAACTTTCTTAAACAGCCTGAAAAAGATGCCCAGAGGGGCCCAGGTGAAAAGTTTGACTGAGAAAGGAGAATTCGGTCCATACACTTTGCCCATTTCTGGTCTGTTCCCAAAGGAGACATTGGGTGCCTCTTGGCATTGGCAGATCAGTATAAACCCCCAGCAGGTTTCTGTCATAATCCGTGTGAGATCTCTGTGGAACTGCAGAGCAGGGCTTCTCACTTGCTTTGTGCAGGGCAGGTCATTCATTCACACAAGTGCACCATAGAGTTAGTAAAGCACAGCAGAAAACATGTTCGCTAAGAGAACAAAAAACTAGAGCTTCAAGCATTCTTACCTTGTTCAAGGATCCTGGACAAGCCCCCAGAATGAAAGGTTGTTGTTGAATCATGAAAAGACGCCGGGATTCTTGGCCCCTGAAGGAGAAGAATTCAAACTGGTGCCAGAGATGAGGCTTGATCACTCAGAGCTTTTGCATAATAAAGTTTTATTAAAGTATAAAGGAGATAGAGAAAGCTTTGGACATAGGCATCAGAAGGGGGCAGAAAGAGTACCCCCTGCTAGTCTTCAGCTGGATGTTATATAGTCACTAGAAGTCTGTTAATGAAAGAAAGGAATGTCTTAAAACTCAGAATGGCACCTGGCCCCTCACCCATAAGATGCATTTTGGGATAATCTTGGTACCAAATGGCTCATCCTGGGCCATAAAATTATTAACTTGAGTGTCGAAGAAGGGCAGATCACCATACTAAAGTAAACTAAAAACAGTTTCATTTACACAGAATAGAGGAACAATATCTGTGTATAACATACTGGTTTGTCAAGTAGGTTCTGAGCCAAAAGGTGGAACTGACTTGAAGACAGAGTGTGGGGTAAATGTATGGTACATTAGCATAGCTTAAGATAAACATTTCCATAAATAAAAGACATTGGTTATCTCTAGGTTTGAGAATAGTTAACTTCAGGTGAAACCAAATGTCATTACGGCAACATAGTATTTTAAGAGAAATCTCCTTTTAAATTTGTATAGAGAAGGAAAAAAATACCTCTAGCTTGTTTCCTCCTGCCGCTTAAGAGAGATAAAAGTGTCTGAAACTTGCAGGCCATTTTCTCCACTTGGATACCTCTGGCCTTCCTGCCTGTTACCCTGTCATTTGCAACAACAACATTGGTCATGATATTTTGTTTTCTGAAATAAATAGGATGCTTCCCACTTCCTGCAGTGAAGTCATCTGACAGTACAGTTTCATCTCATTAGGCTAACAACCAGTATGGCAGCCAACACTCACAGAACTCTTCCTCAACATCCATTTTCATGGAATTGTACAGTGTATCATAAGTATGTTGTTAGAAAACTCTGAAACAGCCAGGAAATATGCTTTTGTAAGCTTGGAAATTGAAGACTTATGGTAAAATAATATTTTCCACCTGTGAAGGCTGGATAGTTTCAGCCTCATACCTGCTAGATAAACACACTAGTTCATTTTTCTCTTCATTAAAACAACAAATTTTGTCAAGTATTTGAGATTTATGAAAGCAACAGGCTGCTTGCCACTTTTGAAGGGAATTCAACTGACAGTTCAACTTCATCTATTTAGGGTAATATTAGGTATGGAGCTCAAGTCTCAAAGAATACTCTCTCCAAACCTCTTTTCTTATGGAATAGTACAGTGTGGCCTAGAAACTTTACATAGCTGTAAAACTTCAGGGAAACATGTTTTTGTGAACCTGGGTTTGGTGCTGGATAGCAAAAGAATTCTTTTCTCCAGTGAAAGCTGGAGAGTTTCAGCCTAAAGCTTTTCAGAAAACACACCGGTTTGTATTTTTCTTATTACAAAAACAACTTTAGTCAACTATTTTAGTTTTCTGAAAGAAACAGGCTGTTTGCCACTTCTTACTAAAAAGTCAGTTGAAAGTACAGTTTCACCTAATCAGGGTTAAAAGAGGTATTGCAGTCAATGCTCATAGGACACTCTACCTGACCTCTTTTCTTATGGAATGGTACAGTGTGGCCTAAGTGTGTCTTTACAAAATCTGAAAGTGAAGGGAAACATGTTTCTGTGAACCTGGCAGTTGGGCCCTAAAGGCAAAGCAGTATTTTTCCACTGTGAAAGCCTCAAACCTGCCAGAAAAACACACTAGTTGATTTTTCTCCATTACAACAACTCCTTTGGACAAGTTTTTTTTTTTTTTAATTTTTGAAAACAAACAAGAACCAATCTGCTTGCCACTTCTTGCTTGGAAGTCATCTGACAGGTATGGAACTCAAGACTCAAAGAACACTCTCCCCAGACCATTTTTCTTATGGAATGGTACAATGTGTCCTAAAAGTCTTTATACACCTTTGAAACTGCATGGAAACATGCTTTTGTGAACTTGGTATTTGGTGCCTGATTGCAAAAAAATTATTTTCCCCAGTGAAATCTCATAGTTGCAGAAACAAACGTGCCAGAAAAACACTAGTTTAATTTTCTCTTCTTCACAAAAGCAACTTTGGTCAAGTTTTTGTTTTCTAAAAAAAAAAAAAAACAGGCTGCTTGCCACTTTTGCTGAAAGGACATCTGACTGTACAGTTTCACCTATTCAGTATAACAATAGGTCTGCTAGTCAGTGTCACAAACCACTCTCCTATGACCACTTTTCTCATGTGATGGTTCAGTGTGCCCTAGGTGTTTCCTTAAATAGCTCTGAATATGCAGGGATACATGCTGTTGTAAACCTGGCAATTAGACCCTGATGGCAAAACAGTATTTTTCCTCATGTGAAAGCTGAACTGTCCCAGCCTGAAACTGTCAGAAAAAATGATTGGTTTATTTTTCTCTTCATTATAACAACAACTTTAGTCATGTTTAGAGTTTTCTGAAAGAAAAAGGCTGCTTGCCAATTCTAGGTGGAAAGTCATGTGACAGTATAGTTTCCCCTATCAGGGTAAAAATAGGTATGGCAGTCAATAGTTACAACACTCTTCCCTGACTTCTTTTCTCATGGAATGGTACATTGTGTCCTGCGAGTATGTTTACACATCTCTGAAACTGCAGAGAAACATATTTTTGTGAACCTGGGAGTTGAGGCCTGATGGCAAAAGAAGTATTTTCCCTCTGTGAAAGTTGAATAGATGAAGCCTCAAAACACCCAGGAAAAGACACTAGTTGATTTTTCTCTTCATTACTACAACAGGTTATGCCAAGCCTTTGCACTTTTAAAAGCATCAGGCTACTTGCCAATATTTGCTGGGAAGTAATCCGACAATACAGTTTCACTTAATCAGGGTAAAAACAGGTTTGGTCAACACTCACAGAACACTCTCCCCTGACATTATTTCTAATAGAATAGTACAGTGTCTTGGTCTGACTTTGAGTAAATTATCTGCTTGCCACTTCTTGTTGGAAAGTCATCTGATAGTACAGTTTCAACTAACCAGATTAAGAAATGATATGCCAGTCAAAATTCACAGAACATTCTCCCTAGATAACTTTTGTCACGGAAAGGTAAATTGTGTCCTATGTATGTCTTTACAAAGCTCTGAAAATGTGGGAAACATGTTTTTTGAACCAAACTATTGGGCACTAATGGAAAAGAAGTATTTTCTGCCTCTGAAAGCTGAACAGCTCAGCTTCAAACCTGCCAGAAAATCACACTGGATCATTCTACTCTTCATAACTAAAACAGATTTGATCTGCTGTGTTCCAGCCCCAGTGGATCCAGGGTAATTCAAAGCGGAGACAGCGTGGAGTCTTAGAAAGAATTATTTAATTAGAAATATAAGAGAGATTAGGAAGAAATAGTATAGTGGGAAATTTAGTGGAGAAAAGATTCTAAATAACTTGGTTTATGTGGAAAGCCAATAAAATTCCAGACAAGGAGCTTGCACAGTTATGTTGGGCCACTGGCACACACTTGAATATCAAAGGGTGTCCCACCTTAGGCTCCCTTTCTTGTGGATCTTAAAAGCCAGGGCAAGTAAGTAGACTCCGCATTTCAGATGAGAATTCAGCCAGAAAAGGAGAAGGAGGGAGAGGGAGAAAGAGAAAGAGAGCCGACATGCGGGGAGCCAGATTTCCAAGAAGCTAGTTCGAGAGACTAGTTGGGTAATTCAAAGCGGAGACAGCGTGGAGTCTTAGAAAGAATTATTTAATTAGAAATATAAGAGAGATTAGGAAGAAATAGTATAGTGGGAAATTTAGTGGAGAAAAGATTCTAAATAACTTGGTTTATGTGGAAAGCCAATAAAATTCCAGACAAGGAGCTTGCACAGTCTATGTTGGGCCACTGGCACACACTTGAATATCAAAGGGTGTCCCACCTTAGGCTCCCTTTCTTGTGGATCTTAAAAGCCAGGGCAAGTAAGTAGACTCCGCATTTCAGATGAGAATTCAGCCAGAAAAGGAGAAGGAGGGAGAGGGAGAAAGAGAAAGAGAGCCGACATGCGGGGAGCCAGATTTCCAAGAAGCTAGTTCGAGAGACTAGTCTGAGAAACTGGTCCATTCTTTATTGTTCAAAAGGCTTTTTATACTTTTTGATTGTACATAGAGATCAATGGGTAATACAAAATTATTCAGTGTCAGCAGCCCTGACTCTTATGGAGACCAGGCTTTCTCTCTGCATACCTAACTTATATACACAAGTCTTAGGTGATTTACATCATCTTCTGGCCAGAAGGCCAATTAACATTTTACGGCCCTTTTCTGATAAGACTTTTGCAATCAGAAGACTTATTTGCCTTAACAGTGTTGTTCTTCCCAAAGTCTGGTGCCACTCTCAAAAAGCACTAAATAAAGGTACATTCTTACATAGCAAGGATATAACAATTTATAACAATGAAAGAAGTACAATGATTTATAACAAATAGAAAAGTAATTAACTCAAAAGTCTAGTGTTGCTAACATCAAAACTACTATATTCCTATTTCTGCATCCCATTTACATCAATTAATATCCCCCCAGGTGCCTAAAAGATAAAGGATATGGAGGCCTGGCAGCAAACATTAACTCAACAAACTCTTCACCAAACTAATTCTTAACTCTAAAAGGCTCTATATCTTTAAGATGTTTTGAGCTTTGTGCCTTTCACAGTTGGGGGCTATAAACAATCCACAAATTGTAAAGTCCAGGCAGACCTGTCAGATAGGTTAGAAAGCCATCAAAGGGGTTAGGCAGAGACATTCTTTTTATATGCAGGAGACTGTTAACTGGAGCTCTGAATTAACTCTTTCCAGAGAACAGGTGGTAATGTCAGAAGAGTATAGTATAGCAGACAGTAAACAGATAGATTTTGGTTTCGGGGTAGATGCTCAGACAAAGGACCCCTTGAGACCTGACTCACCTTGCCCGTCAGGCCTCCCTGCATGACCTTGTCATGATTGGGATCTCCTGTGCTGGCTCCTGGCATCAATCAAGTATTTGATTTTTCTGAAAGCAACAAGCTAGTTGCCACTCATCGCTGTAATGTCAAAAGACAGTACAGTTTCACCTAATAAGGATAATAACATCTGTAGCAGTCAACACTAACAGAAAAGTCTCCCACAATCTCTTTTTTCATGGAATGGTATGGTGTGTCCTAGGTGTGTCTTTACAAAGCTCTGAAAATGCAAGGAAACATGTTTTTGTGAACACGGAAATTGAGGCCTTAGGATGCAATCAGTATTTTTCCCCTGTGACTGCTGGATAGTTTCAGGCTCAAACCTGACAGAGAACATACTGGTTGATTTTTCTATAACAACAGCTTTGGTCAATTATTTGAGCTTTCTGAAAGCAATAGGCTACTTGACACTGTTTGCTGGGGAGTCATCTGATAGGACAGTTCAGCTGATCAGATTAACAACAGGGATGGTAGTCAATATCACAGAATACTCTTCTCTGACCTTACTTCTCATGGGATGGTACAGTGTGTCCAAAGTGTGACTTCACACCACTCTAAACTTGCAGGAAAACATGTTGGACTTGCGTATAGGCATATAATGCCAAAAGCAAAATTTTCCTTCTGTGGAATATAGATAATTTCAGTCTCAAACCTGCCAGGAAAACACACTGTTTCATTTTTCTCTTCATTACAACAATAATTTTAGTCAAGTATTTCAACTTTCTGAAAGAAAGAGGCTGCTTACCACTTCTTTCTGGAAAGACTTCTGATAGTACAGATTCACCTAAGCAGAGTAAAAACAGGTATGACAGTAAACACTCACAGTACACTCTCACCTGACCTCTTTTCTCATAGAATGGCTTAACCTGTCCTCAGTGTGTCTTAACACATCACAGAAACTGTTGGAAACATTTTTATGAACATAGTAATTGGGTCCTGATGCCTAAAGCAGTTTTTCTGTGAGATACCTGGATAGTTGCTGCCTCAAACCTGCCAGAAAAATACACTTGTTCACTTTTCTCTTCATTACTACAACAACTTTGATGAAGTATTTGAGTTTTCTGAGAGAAACAGGCTTCTTGCCACTTCTTGGCACGAACTCAACTCACAGTACATTTTCAAGTAGTCAGGGTTACTCCAGGTATGGCAGTCAACACTCACATAACACTATCCCAGTATTCTTTTCTCGTGGAATGGTACAGTGTGTCCTAGGTGTATCTTTACACAGCTCTGAAACTGCAAGTAAATATGTATCTGGCAACATGTGGATTGGGGCTGGATGCAAAAACCAGTATTTTTCCCCTGTGAAAACCAGATTATTGCAGTAATGAATCTGCCAGAAAAACACACTGGTTCATCATTCTCTTTATTACAGCAACTTTGTTCATGTATATGAGTTTTCTGAAAGAAACAAGCTACTTGCCACTTTGTCTTATGGGAAAGTCATGTGACAGTACAGATTCACCTAAAAGGTAACAACATGTATGGCAGTCAACACTCACAGAACACTCTTCCATGACATCTTTTCTCATGGAATGGTACAATGTGTCCTAGGTGTGTCTTTATAAAGCTATGGAATTATAGGGAAATATGTTTATTTGTTTGTTTTTCAACATGAGAATTTGGTCCGATGCCAAAAGCAGTATTTTCAACACATGAAAGCTAGAAAATTGAAGTCACATACCTGCCAGATAAAACACTCTGGTTCATTTTTTTCTTAGTTACAATAACAGCTTTTCAGACAGTATGCTTGCTACTTCTTGCTTGGAGGTCTTAGAACAATACAGTTTAAACTAATTAGAATAACAAGAACAGCAGTCAAACTCACAGAATATTTATCCTTGACCTTGTTTCTCATGGAATGGTATAGTGTGTCTTAGGTGTATCTTTACACAGCTCTGAAACTGCATGGAAACATGTTTTCGTGAACCTGAGAATGGGACCTGATGGCAAAAGTAGTATTTACTCTCTGTGAAAAATGTTGCAGCCTCTAACCTGTCAGTAAAACATACTGATTCATTTTTCTCTTTATTACAACAAAAGCTGCCATGAAATATTTGAAGTTTTCTGAAAGAAAAAGGCCGTTTGCCACTTCTCACTGGTAATTCATATAATATTGTTTCACCTAAACAGGATAACCACAGGTATGAGACTCAACAGTTACAAAACAATCTCCCCTGATATCCTTTCTCATAGAATTGTCCACTGTGTTCTAGATGTTCTAGGTGTCTTTATGGAGCTCTGAAAAGCAAGTATACATGTTATCGTGAATCTGCAAATCGGGACCTGATGGCAAAATAAATTTTTGTGTCATGTGAAAGCTAGATGGTTGGAAACTCAAACCTGTACAGGAAGCACAGTGGTACACTTCTCTTCATTACAACAGTAACTTTGGTCAAACATTTGAGTTTTCTGAAAGAAACAGCCACTTGCCCCCTGTTGGTAGAAAGTAAACTGACAGTACAGTTTCACCTAGTCATGGTAACATATATGGCTGTCAACACGCACAGAACTCTCCCCTGTCCCCTCTTCTCAAGGAGTGATTCAGTGAATTTGAGGTGTGGTGTGTCTTTCCATCTCTAAAATTTCTGGAACACATGTTTTTGTGACCCTGGACATTGGAGCCATATGGTAAATGCAGTATTTTTCCACTCTGAAACCTGGATAGTTGCAGCCTAAAATCTGGCAGAAAGACATTGTAGTTCATTTTACTCTTCGTGAAACCAACATATTTGGTCAACTATTTGAGTTTTCTGAAATAAATTGGCTGCTTAACACGCTTTGTATGAAGTTATTGATAGTACTGTTTCATCTAATCAGGGTAACAAGAGGTATGGCAGACAACACTAAAAAAAACAAAAAAACAAAAAAACACACACCACTCTCCTGTAATCTCTTTCATATGATTGGTACTGTGTATCCTAGCTGTGTCCGTGAACTCCTCTGGAAGTGTAGAGAAACATGTTTTGTGTAGCAAGGTATTGGGGCACGGTGATAAAAGCAGTATTTTCCCCCTGGGAAAGCTGGATAGTTCCAGCCTCCAACCTGCCAGAAAAACACACTGACAATTTTTTCTCTTCATTGTACAGCTATGACCAACTATGTTATTTTCATTAATAAAACAGGCTGCTTGCCAATTCTTGCTGGAAAGTCATCTGACTGTAGAAATTCACAATCTGAGGGTAACAACAGGTACTGCAGTCAACACCAACTATGCTCTCAATACCTCAAGATTGGGGAGAGAAACATCAATAATGTCAAATATGGAGGTGATACAGCCCTTATGGCAGAAAACGAAGAGGAAATAAAGAGCCTCTGGATAGTAAAAGAGGAGAGTGAAAAAGCTTTCTTAAAACTCTACATTCAAAAAGCAAAGATCCTGGCATTCTGTCCCATAAGTTCCTGGCAAATAGATGGGGAAATCATGGAAACAATGACATACTCCCCCCACCCCCCCACCTTGGGCTCCAAAATCACTGTGGATGGTGACTGCAATCTTGAAATTAAAAAACACTTACTCTTCGAAGAAAAGCAATTACAAAGTTCAATCAGTTTAGTTACTCAGTCGTGTCCAACTCTTTGTGAGCCCATGGAATACAACATACCAGGCCTCCCTTTCCATCACCAACTCCCAGAGTCCACTCAAACCCGTGTCCATCAAGTCAGTGATGCCATCCAACCATCTCATCCTCTGTCGTCCACTTCTCCTCCTGTCTTCAATCTTTCCCAGCATCAGGGACTTTTCCAATGAGTCAGTTCTTTGCATCACATGGCCAAAGTATTGGAGGCAGGACTGATTTTTTTATTGACTGGTTTGATCTCCTTGCAGTCCAAGGGACTCTCAAAAGTCTTCTCCAACACCACAGTTCAGAATCAAACTCTTTGGTGCTCAGATTTCTTTATGGTCCAACTCTCATATCCATACATGACTACTGGAAAAACCATAACATTGACTAGACGGACCTATGTCAGCAAAGTAATGTCTCTGCTTTTTAGTATGCTGTCTAGGTTGGTCATAGTTTTTTTTATGAGGGCTATTCCATTTCTTCTAAGGGATTCTTGTCCACAGTAGTAGATATAATGATTATATCAATTAAATTCCTATTCAATTTAGTTCACCGATTCCTAAAATGTTCATGTTTACTCTTTCCATCTCCTGTTTGACCACTTCCTATTTACCTTGATTCATGGATCTTATATTCCTGTTGAACTTCTACTTTAATTTCTTTTTAAAAAATTTCATATTCCTTGCTCCCATTTCATTTAGTTTATATTTTTCCAATCTCTCTGTCTCATTTTTGTTGTTGTTTCTGAAGACTTTATCAAATGTAATGGAAAATATTTTATATATGTGCATGTGTGTGTGTG